>CAIGQZ010001210.1:4941759-4953777 GCA_903798205.1 Danio tinwini
AAGTAAAGTAAAGTAAAGTAAAGTAAAGTAAAGTAAAGTAAAGTAAATGACATGAGAATCATTTACTGCTCAAAAAGAGGTCTATTGTTATCAATGCGGAGAATAGCTTGTTTTATTGTTTTCTGACCATGATATTCATTCATTCATTTTTTTTTCAGCTTAGTCCTTTTATTAATCAGGAATCGCCACAGCGGAATGAACCGCATATGTTTTACACAGCGGATGCACTTCCATCCGCAACCCATCACTGAGAAACACCCATACACACTCATTCACAGATACACTACGGCCAATTTAGCTACCCAGTTCACCTATAGGGCATGTCTTTGGACTTGTGAGGGAAACCGGAGCACCCAGAGGAAACCCACGCCAACATGGGGAGAACATGCAAACTCCACACAGAAATGCCAACTGACCCAGCCGGGACTCAAACAAGCCACCTTCTTGCTGTGAGGCGACAGTGCTACCCACTGCGCTACTGCGCCACCCGACCATGATATTATCAACGTTAAAAACTGTTGTCATGCTTATTATTAATATCTTTGCAATATTTAGGAAATATTAATTTTGTATTTTTAATCAACATTGTATGAATACTATAAAATATTCTATACACACTCACCGGCCACTTTATTAGGTACTGTTTGTTAACGCACATTTGTGATCATCCAATCGCATGGCAGCAACTCAATGCATTTAGGCATGTAGACATGGTCGAGATGATCTGCTGAAGTTCAAACCGAGCATCAGAATGGGAAAGAAAGGGGATTTAAGTGACTTTGGCATGGTTGTTGGTGCTAGATGTGCTGGTTTGAGTATTTCAGAAACTGCTGATCTACTGGGATTTTCATGCACAACCATCTCTAGGGTTTACAGAGAATGGTCAGAAAAAGAGAAAATATCCAGTGAGCGGCAGGTCTGTGGTCGCAAATGCCTTGTTGATGCCAGAGGTCAGAGGAGAATGGCCAGACTGGTTTCAGCTGATTGAAAGGCAAAAGTAACTCAAATAACCACTCGTTACAACCGAGGTCTGCAGAAGAGCATCTCTGAACACACAACACGTCCAACCTTGAGGCAGATGGGCTACAGCAGCAGAAGACCACACCGGGTGCCACTCCTGTCTGCTAAGTACAGGAAACTGAGGCTAAAATTCACACAGGCTCACTAAAATTGGGCAATAAATGGCCCCCACAGTCACCAGGTCTCAATCCAATAGAGCACCTTTGGGATGTGGTGGAACGGGAGATTTACATCATGGATGTGCAGCCGACATATCTGCAGCAACTGCGTGATGCTATCATGTCAAAATGGAGCAAAATCTCTGAGGAATATTTTCAGTACCTTGTTGAACCTATGCCAGGAAGGATTAAAGCAGTTCTGAAGGCAAAAGGGGATCCAACTAGGAAGGTGTACCTAAGTGGCCGGTGAGTGTATATTATCAACATCATGATTTTTGTAAAAAAAAAAAAAAAAAAGTATAATATTAAGCATGACAACAGTTTCATTGTTAAAAATAAGATTCTCTGACCAAGATAGAACTTTTTGGCCTTAATTCTAAGTATGTGTGGAGAAAACGGGCACTGCTCATCACCTGTCCAATACAGTCCTAGCAGCGAAGCATAGTGATGGCAGCATCATGCTGTGGGGTGTTTTTCAGCTGCAGGGACAGGACGACTGGTTGCAAACGAGGGAAAGATGAATGCAGCCAAGTACAGGGATCTCCAGGATGAAAATCTTTTCCAAAGTGCTCAGGACCTCAGACTGGGCTGAAGGTTTTATCTTCCAACAAGACAATGACCCTAAACACACAGCTAAAATAATAAAGGGGTGGCTTCACAACAACTCTGTAACTGTTCCAGCCAGAGCCCTGACTTAAACCCAATTGAGCATTGCTGTAGAGACCTAAAAATGGCTGTCCACCAGCGTTTACCATTCAACCTGATCTGCAAAGAGGAATGGCAGAGGGTGCCCAAATCCAGGTGTGAAAAACTTGTTGCATGTTTCCCAAAAAGACTTCTGGCTGTATTAGATCAAAAGGTGCTACTACTAAATACTGAGCAAAGGGTCTGCATACTTATGACCATGTGATATTTCAGCTTTCAGATTTCGATTTTTTCTGTCAGTGTGGGCTGCTGTGTGTACATTAATGAGAAAAAGATGAAATGGCTGCAATATAACAAAGAGTGGAAAATTTAGGGGGGTCTGAATACTTTACGTACACACTGTATATAGGATGCATATATGATGACTGTATATCTTTTCAATTCTTCATAGATTGTGTTTAATTGCTTATTTATTAAGGTTTTATTTTAAAAAACATATAAACAGTTGAAGTCAAAATGATGAGCCCTCTTGTGATTTTTTTTCCTTATTAAATATTTACCAGATGATGTTTAACAGAGCAAGAAATCTTTTTACAGTATTTCCTATAACATTTTTTTCTTCTGGAGAAAGTCTAATTTGTTTTATAAAACAATTTTAAAGTCATTTATATTTTAAAGTCATGTTAAAGTCATTATAAAGACTTCTGATGGTATCTCAGAGTTTATCTCATTATAACGACTTCTGATGATATCTCAGAGTTTATCTCATTATAACGACTTCTGATGATATCTCATTATAACGAGTTCTGATGATATCTCATAGTTTATCTCATTACAAAGACTTCTGATGATATCTCATAGTTTATCTCATTATAATAACTTCTGATGATATCTCATAGTTTATCTCATTATAAGGACTTTTAAAGATATCTCATATTTTATCTCAATATAATGAGTTCTGATGATATATCATATATTTGGATTGATGATTTATCTCATAATTTATGTCATTATGACTTCTAATGATATCTCATTATAATGACTTCTGGTGATATTTTTATTGATGATTTATCTCAGAATTTATTTCATGATTTTTCTTAAAACACATGTTTTTGTCTCTTAATAGACTTGATGTCACAAATATGGCAAATATGTAATAATTAAAAATTCCCATCTCATTATAATGACTTCTGATGATATCTCATAGCTTTTACTTTCACTACATAATTAACATCATCTCACAATGTTTGATATTAGAATATTTGAATATTATATATTTTTATGAGTTATTAAAACTATTATGTTTAGAAATGTGTTGAAAAATATCTTCTTTCCATTAAACAGAAATTGGGGAAAAATATACAGGAGAGGCTAATAATTCACTTCAACTGTATGAATATGTTAAAAGTTTGATAATCATATACCTTCAATACCATTACAACCCTAATCACAATCTTGCTTTATAAAAAACTGTCAGTAAAATAATTTCAGAAATGATGTATTTGACCATATTTTGTGTTGTCCACGGTTGCTTCAGAGCTTCAGTGACTGATAAAGGCTTTGGCACGGAGCTTTAATTAGAGACAAAAGTGTGAGTGTTCCGTTTCAAAGAGCCGTCAGTGCTCGGCTTGAGTCTGACAAGACAACCTTCAACAGGCCTGTGATCAGTGCTAAAGTCCCCATCTGCTCTCAGCAGGAGTCTGGGTCCATCACAAACAATTCACAAATCACATCTCTGCGATATCAACCGCTCCTTCCAGACAATAACAGCAACAATAAAAACTAATGAGAGTTTCAGATTAGATCCCAAAATATGTCTCAATCTGTGCTCATGCTAGCCAAGATGCTAACATTTGCGGTCATACATTTCTAATAAGCATGCCTAAACATCCACAGTGGTAACACTGGTAACACTTTACAATAACAGTACATGAATAATGATGCACTAATATGTAAATTAAACATCAGTTCACTATGAACTGATTAAGAGTTAAAGCATGCACTAATCATTAACTTTAACTACAACATGAGTCACACAAGTTCATGTGCGGATAACTGCTACCTTAATTATTTTATGTAAATTAATGTATTAACCCTTTGGTTTTAGCAAAATGTAACTAACATGAACTCATGACCTGTTAAAGTATCTTTATGTCATTTACTTGGAGAGTCACATTAGCGTTAACTCATTCTTAACTATTCATGAACTCCTGTGTTTACATGTAACAGTTATGCATGTCAGTCTAATGTGTGTTTACATTGAAAAACAATAGAAAAGTTTTGTTTACATCTAAATAAACAGGTTAAACACAGGAGTTCATGAGCAGTTAAGAATGAGATAATGATAATGTGCCCCTCCAAGTAAAGTCATGATACACTAACAGGTCGTGAGTTTGTGTTCGTTAGATTTACTTTAAACTAAAAAGTTAATTATTACATTAATTAACAAACAAATAATTAATGCAGTCATTATTCGGTTATTGTCGTAGTTAAAGTTCGTTTATGATTAATGCTTGCCTTAACTCATCATTTACTGCAGTTTATTATCTTTTTATCTTATAATTTGTATAATTTATCTCACACATATAGTGAAATGACAATAAAGTTGGTCATTTTTTATAGATTTTTTATCCCATACTTGTTTTGTTGATGATGTATCTCAATTTATTTCATTGTCTTTTTAAACGACAGCTTTATCTCATAATTATAGCATTTTATGTAATAATTCAATTTTTTGTCTCATTATAATGACTTCTGTTGATATTTCATAGTTTATCTCATTATAATTATAATTATAATGACTAATGATATCTAATTTTTGACTGATGATTTATCTTATGAATTATTTCATGATTTTTCTTAAAACGGCATGCTTTTATTACATAATTGACTTAATGTCACCATAATAGCAATTTATGTAATAATTCAACATTTTATCTGATTATAATGACATATAATTATACATATATATTCTGAAATATATAATGACATGATTCTGCTGATATCTCATAATTTATCTCATTATAATGACTTCTTGTGATTTCTCAATTTATCATTATAATGACTTTTGATGATATCTCATAATTTATCATTATAATGACTTCTGGTGATATATCATAGTTTATGTCACTATAATGACTTCTGATGATATCTCAAGAGTTTGTCATTATTATAACTTCTGTTAATATCTCATAGTTTATGTCCTTATGATGACTTTTGATGATATATTGTAGTTTACCATTATAATGACTTCTGTTGATAGCTTATAGTTTATCTTATTATAATGACTTCTGATGATATCTCATAGTTTATACCATTATAATGACTTTTGATTATATCTCAGTTTATCTCATTATAAGGACTTCTGATGATATATCATAGTTTATCGCATTTTAAGGACTTCTGATGATCTCAAAGTTTATCTCTTTATAAAGACTTCTGATAATATCATATTTTATCTCATTATAATGAGTTCTGATGATATCTCATATTTTATCTCAATATAATGACTTCTGATGATATCTCATATATTTGGATTGATGATTTATCTCATATTTTATTTTTATGTTTTTTTTCTTAAAATGGCAGCTTTTATCTCATAATTGACTTGATGTCACAACTATGGCAATTTATATAATAATAAGAAAAAATAATAATTTAACATTTTTATCTCATTATAATATGACTTCTGGTGATTTCTCATAATTTATGTCATTATGACTTCTAATGATATCTCATTATAATGACTTATGGTGATTTTTTTTATTGGTGATTTATCTCATAATTTATTTCATTATTTTTCTTAAAACACATGTTTTTGTCTCTTAATTGACGTGATGTCACAATTATGGCAAATATGTAATAATTAAAAAATCCCATCTCATTATAATGACTTCTGATGATATCTCATAGCTTTTACTTTTACTACATAATTAACATCATCTCATAATGTTTGATTGGCGATTAACTTTAAAATTTATTTCATGATTTTTCCTAAAACGACAGCTTTTATCTCAAAATTGACTTAATGTTAATGATAGAAAGTTTATCTCATTATAATGACTTCTGATGATATCTCAGTTTATCATTATAATGACTTATGATAGCTCATAGTTTATCTCATTATAATGACTTCAGATGATATTTGATTTTTGGATTAATGATTCATCTCAATTTATTTCATGATTTTTCTTAAAACTGCAGGTTTTATCTCATAATTGACTTGATGTCATAATTATGGCAATTTATGTAATAATTAAATTTTTTATTTCATTACAAAGACTTCTGATGATATCTCATAGTTTATCTCATTATAATGACTTCTAATGATGTATCATAGTTTATCTCATTACTATTACTTCTGATGATATCACAGTTAATTATTATAATGACTTATGATATCGCATAGTTTATCTCATTATAATTACTTCTGATGATATCTCAATTTATCATTATAATGAGTTATATCTCATAGTTTATCTCATTATAATGACTTCAGATGATATCTATTTTTTATTGATGATTTATCTCGTATTTATTTCATGATTTTTCCTAAATGGCAGCTTTTATCTTATAATGGACTTAATGCCATAATTATGACAATGTATGAATTTATATCTCATTATAATGAATTCTGATGATATATCATAGTTTTTACCTTCACGTCATAATTCACATCATCACGTCTAAAAATGTGCAAATTAGCTAATCATTTATTTAATATAAAAAAACTGAATTCTGGGCTCAAACATCTGCTGATTGCTGTAGGCGCAGATTCTGTGTGGGCCTAGTTATGACTATTTATCTCATACTTTCAAAATGTAAATATATTATTGACTTTTATCGTATAATGTGGGTTGGTTATATACTCTACTAATGATTAATCACCAGCATGAGAGTAAATATTTATATTTGACTACACCAATAAGTCATTTCTTTGAGCGTGCAGTATGAGTTTGTACCATACCTCTTCCCACTGGTGGATGTAGCGGATGAGCCGCGAGAGCCGCAGCAGCCTCAGCAAGCTTAGGATTTTAGTAAAGCGCACAATCCGCAGCGCTCGTGCCGTCTTATACACCTCTGAGTCGATGCCCTTCTCCACAATCAGGAAGATATAATCCACCGGGATGGATGACACAAAGTCCACTATAAACCAGGTCTTCAGGTACTTCTTTTTGATGGTCTTGGGGTCCAGAATGATGTCCGAATTGTCCTCTATGATGATGCCCGTGCGAAAATTCAGCACCAGGTCCATGAGGAAGAATGTGTCGGACACCACGTTGAAGATGATCCACGGCGTAGTGGTCTCGTCTTTGAAGAAAGTGATACCCACTGGGATGATGATCAGATTGCCCACCATGAAGAGAAGCATGGTGAAATCCCAGTAGAATCTGCAGGAGAAATGGGAAAGAAATTACACCATTTAGCAGCATTTTGTGTTTGTCTTGTGATTTTACTAGTGTATGCTTATAAGTATAATATAAGCATGTAATAAGTATAAGTATATATTTAAATGTGTAATAATGCTTTTGGTTTATAATGACTGTGTTTACACTGTTTTTACACTTTATAAGCTAATGCATTAACTATTGGTAAATTATAATTATGTCTTAAGTAAAAAGTAATCATAATTATGAGATAAAAGTCATTAATATGACATGAAAAATATATATTAAAATCCCAGTAGAATCTGCATGGGAAACGGGAGATAAATTGCACCATTAAGCACCGTTTTGTGTTTGTCTTGTGTTTTTACTAGTGTACATTTGTTAACTCTGGGTTTATGCTGTTATTTGTACATTTAAATAAAAATTTCATAATACTATTGGTTCATAATGACTGTTTAAACTGTGCTTAACGCTTTATAAGCTAATGGTTTAGCTATTTAAGTAATACATAAATTACAATCTTAATTATGAGATAAAAGTCAAAATTATGGCATGACAATTATAAGATAAAAGCCAGCTGAGTTATGAGACACAAATGTCAATTATGAAAAAAAAACTGAAATTATATGATAACTGTGATATGTTATAATTGATCACTAGTGAACTACACACACCACAAGAACTATAACTACCATGATGCTGTGCAACAATCAACACCAGCTCCAGCTGACTATCATCCAGACACACACACACACACACAGCTGCGGGTCATTCCCACTTGTTACTAGGACTATTTATACCAGTTTGTGTTGCCGTCATGGTAGTTGTAGTTCTTGTGGTGAGTGTGCAGTTCAGCAGCGATCTACAGTCGCTAGATCGCTGATGATTGTTACATTAATATTATGTCAATATGACAAAGTCAAATTTATAGGATAATTTATGAGATAATTAAATATGCATTAAGTCAGATTTATGACTGGAAATTTAGAATTACTGAGACATTTACTGAGTCTGACAAATGTCAAAATTTCTTAAATAAAATGGTCAATTGTTAAAGTTAATTATTGAAATAATGAGATAAAGTCTTAGTTATGATATTAAAAAGTCCAAAATATGAAAAACCTGCAAATTATGTGATAGAAAAGTTACAACTATGAGATAAAAGTGATAATCATTACATAAAAAGTGGAAAATTATGCAAAGAAAAATAAAAAAGCTAATATTATGAATTTAAAAAGCCACATTAAAATCCAAATTATGAATAAATAAAAGAAAGGATTAAATAAAAAGTCACTTTAATTCTGCTTTTTAAAAAGTTTGATTTAATTATGGGATAAAAGGATGAAACAACAATAATAAAAGTTGTTATTATCACAAATATAGTTAAAAACATAACAAGCAAAATTAGATATTCCAATTTCTAATTTTCTGATGATATCTTATAGTTTATCTCATTATAAGAACTTCTTATGATGTCAAAGTTGATCTTTTTATAAAGACCTCTGATGATATCTCATATTTTATCTCATTATTATGACTTCTGACGATATCCTGACGATATCTCATTTTATCTCAATATAATGACTTCTGATGATATCTCATATATTTGGATTGATGATTTATCTCAAAATTTATTTCATGATTTTTTTTTTAAATGGCAGCTTTTATCTCATAATTGACTTGATGTCACAACTATGGCAATTTATGTAATAATTCAACATTTTTATCTCATTATAATGATCCAAAATTGGATAATCCACGTATTTCATTGTCAGATTATGCTAAAGTTCATGACTTCAACCTTATTGTGTTATTACAGTATTATTAATAATTCAGCCATATTTACATTTTGCAAGCATTGTGTAAAATGTACACTTTCAAAAATGCCATGCATTAATTATAATTTCTGCTTAGACTCTACAATAGCATCTCATTAGATTTGCATTGACTTAAAGTGAGCAATACATTTGTTATAGTGCATCAATCTTTGTTAAATTAATATTTAAAAATGCAATTCTTCTTAGTCCGTGCATGTTATTTGAGGTCAATGATGATTACATTAATATTGACTCTGATTATTAAATGCTTTAGACATATTTTTACTATACATTAGATAATTAATGCATTTAACTAATGTTATTAAACCGTATTGCAAAGAGCATGTAAAAAATCATAAACATAGAGGTAAATATGTTAAATAAAAGTAACCTTAGATATGCTTTACAAATATCTGAAGAAACATCACAGTGTGCAGATTCTCATGACCCACATTCTGCAGTTCATGCTCTCTTCTTAAAAACATGAATGAGTCTTAATGAGTGGATGAAATTGCTGTGGGAAATGATGAAATATCTGCATAAAAAAAGGATTTACACCCACATGAAAAAAATACTACAGTAATTTATAGTAAATACTAGTACAGCCACACTATAGTTAAGTGTATTATACCGCATATATTATACTATTCACAACACTCTGTTAATAAATGCAACAGCATACTGTAATATTAACCCATACACTGCTAAAAAGACACCTCTCATATGGAGAATAAAGTCACATGCATTGCTTAACTTCAAGAGTGTCAAAATCTCTATGGTTCTGTGGCTCTCGTCCATCAAATCGGAGCTTTATTTTGTATTCTCTATTGGATTGAAATCAGGTGATTGGTTGGGCCATTCTACAGCTTGATTTTCTGTCTCTGAAAGCATTCGAGAGATTCCTTGGCTGTGTTTTGGATCATTATCTTGCTCAAATGTCCACCCTAGTTTTATCTTCATCCTCCTGCTGATGTAGATGTTGGACTGAAGCAGCTGATATTCATTTACACTGAAGAAGGGCAGAGGATTGCTGAAGAACTACTGAGAGATTTCAGCTGCTGTCTGGACTTTCACTGCTGAACTACACCTCTCTTTCTTCATGTGTTCAACACTTTTTCCTTGAGTCATTTAATTTTATTATGCATAACTTCATTTGTAAACTAATTAGATTTATTTTCTTTGCATGCGTGGATTTCTTTGGTTGTTCGGGGAAAATTTCAAGTCAACAGCACCTTTAGAAATATGTTTTCTGAGAAAAAATGGTGACGTGTTTAATATATTCAATACTTATTTTCCCTGCTGCATATACCCTTAAGCGGGTTGCACACCAGAGGCACTGAGACACGCCATGCACATGACAGTTGGAAATATCGCACACCAGACCGGCACATTCGAATGCTTTTTAATGTTAGATTTCTAAAATGCATGGTGCGGCACCGAGCAGTGCATCCGGTGTGCAACCCCCTTTAGAAAACTATAGCGCTGTCATTTGTTTATATAGTTGTTGTGATACCATAGCAACAATACAATTACCACAACAGACTATGCTGCACGGAGGGCGCCATAGCGACTAGCGTCTGCGGCTCTGCTCAGTACTCTGCTGGCTGATTTGCATGTTGATTCTAATCGGGAGCTGTTTATGTTTCATTTAGTTAGTGTGTGTTGTGTAGTATTTACCATGGTATGTGTTTTTCTGTCATTTCAAAATGTCTCTTTTTTTCACTGTGTGCCAGTCTTTTAATCAATGTGTCAGTGGGACAGGACGTGTGTGTGTGTCAAACATTTTGGTGAATTACATTTGTTTGGGTTGGTTATATATTTGGACAAAAGACAGAAACTGTTCACTTTAGCGATGACAAGGCTCCATTTAAACCGCACAAAGATGCAGTCTGACGGTAAGGGTAAATGACTCGCAGCAGTTGTTTTTCATTCCCATTAGATCCAGTCCAGCAGGTGGCGCTGATCGACAACAGTATTAGTTCAAAGACGGTAAAAGCAAATAAAATATATTACAACTATCGTTTCAAAGCTGTCCGAATGTGACTGTTTACACGCATCAGCTGCTGACCAAAAGTTCTTAGCATTCTCCTTGCGCGTACACGGAAAGCATAAAGGGTAATTTTTAGGGCTGTCAAAATTAGCGCGTTAACGCACCAGATTAATTTGAAATATTTAACACGTGTGTGTTGTGCCCCGATAATGTCAATAGACTGGACTGTCTTAGCAACTATCTAAATGTTAAGGAGGACTAAGCAAAATTGTTTCTACTTTATAATTAATGGTCTTAACTCGCAATACAACTTTACAATGAATACAATTGTTTGTACTCAATACTTTATTATTATTATTATTATTATTATTATTATTTTCCAATTTTCATATTTGCAATGCCTGCATTTTGGATTTTTTTTATTCGTGATTAATTACTTTCATGATTAATTACTAATCATGATTAATCACAAAAAAAGGTGTGATTAATTAGTTAATTTTTTTTATCAATTGACAGCCCTAGTAATTTTCCTTTCTAAGAAAAAGGTCTATAGGAAAGTTCCTTTAAGTCAAGTCATTTCACTCGGCGGCCATCTTTGAAACACCTCTCAGGCAGTATGCTCGGGCATTCTGTTTGAATGGGGAAACAATTCCCCAAAACTGCTTGCCAAGCTTACTATTGAATTTCATATTTGGAATCACCAATAAAATTAAATCAACAACTATGTCTTTAGTTAAATTTCTAAATGTTCATATCACACAAAATCTGCTGAAACTCTCGTCTGGTCTGAGCTCCTCCCCCAGAGTATCATCAGTCTATAGCGATCAATGACTGGCTCCTGTACTAGAAGGCGAGCTTTATTCGCCATATAGCAATCAATGACTGGCTCCTGTACCAGAAGGTGGGCTTTATTCGCCATATAGCAATCAATGACTGGCTCCTGTACTAGAAGGTGGGCTTTATTCACCATATAGCAATCAATGACTGGCTCCTGTACTAGA
>CAIGQZ010001210.1:4953787-4976865 GCA_903798205.1 Danio tinwini
CGGGCTTTATTCACCATATAGCAATCAATGACTGGCTCCTGTACTAGTAGGCGGGGCTTTATTTACCATATTGACAGTTACACTTTTCCCCATTCAAAAAGATACGAGTGACATGTCTAGTGTATTCTATTGTCTTAGACTATAGCAAAAAGCTTAGAATGAACAAGAAGCGACTCTCAATAGAACGTTACATTGCAACAGCAGCACCCAGCAACAGCCTTGCGATTCCGCCTTTTTGGAGTGAAAGCGATCAGCCATCTATTGGATCTTATTGCTGTCACGATGGCAAGCCGCTGCTTTGTTTTTTATTTATTTATTTAAAAAGTGAATTAAAGCTGAGATACAACCTGAAAGACGACAATACAACACTTACTATCAAAGACTGGTGATTATCAGCACTTTTAATAGTTCATTTTACAGACTTGTTAAAGGGCACCTATGGTGAAAAATCTACTTTTCAAGCTGTTTGGACAGACATATGTGTAGGTATAGTTTATATACTGTCATATTGGGGTGATATAAACACACGCAGTCCTTTTTTTTCAATTGAACAACATAAAAACGGTGGACCAATTGGAGCAGTTTTGAGACCGACCGCAACTTGACGTAGGAGTGTGGTCCCCCCGCCCACCGAATTGATTGACAGCTGCGTATTAACATGTTTTCGTAGTAACGTGTATAATCATATCAGCCACAGGACCAGGATGTGCGCAAACTAAGCAACCGTAAATAAAAGTAAACTCCACAACATGCATCAAATACTCATTGGTAAAGTTCTTACTGTAGTTTCTCCTCACAAACGTTACGTGAGGTCTTATTCCTTCGTGTTTGTCTGTTCTCTGACGCAGCCGAGGGAGCCGCTGCCAGGCACGTAGAAAGGGTGAGCGTGAAGGACTAGCCTTAAAGGCACAGTACACAAAAACAGCTAGCTGATATTAAATGCTACAAAATAGAATCTTATGACAGGTATAATAAAAAATCTGATGGGTGTTTTGAGATGAAACTTTACAGACACATTCTGGACACACAAAAGACTTAAATTAAATCTGGAAAAAGTGGTAACCTAGGTGCCCTTTCATATATTTTAACCATATTTGTTTTCTTGAAACTCATTTTTAGGTGAAATGACTTTAAATGACTTTAATAGTTTACGCACTGGCATAATACATATTAATACTGACATGTTAAATTAAATTAACATGACTTTAAAAACTTGTTGATAACAGCACACTTTTTGTTGCAGTATTATGTTATAATAGTATATGGTATTGTTTCCAGTGTTGTCCGTTAAAGAAAGACTAATAAAGTATTTGTGTAAAAAGCTGCTTTGTCCAAAATGAATGAATTCTGACACATAAATTCATCATGTTTTATTCATGATTTTTAATGTTGTCATTAAAAATCATGGAGGCCATACAAACTAGATAGAGTAGTTTTTGTTGTGGGGTATCCTCATTTGTATCACTCTAATTTGAGTAAAGCTAAAAAATTACATAGTAGTCGAAGTTATTATGTTAACCTTACTTTCATGTTATAAGTGGAAAAGATATTTTAGATACCAGATATAGTAAACCTAGTCTTGTCAACATTTTGGAAATTGTCTGTTTTCATTGAGATATTGTTTAAAATGTTACTTTTCAAATGGGGTGTACTTATTTATGCTGAGAGCATATATATATATGATATTTTAACTCAATAATGTAATTCTTTCTGTCTAACGTTAGCTATCTGTGCTGCTGTTTTTGGAATTTTCATTCCAAAATGGCCGCCGTGTGACATTAGCAGCATCTAGTGGCTGTTTCCCAAACAGCAACAGAGTGTCGCCTCTTGGTGATTCTATGCTTTTTGACTATAGTAAAGTATATTATACTGTATATGTTATACTATTCAGAGCACTCTGTTAATGAATGCTAATTAACTAATAAACAGCCCTAAATACTATAGTACACTTTAGTTTTATTAGAGTAAACTATGTTTTATTGTAGCTAGTCTAATATATACCCTTAGAAACTATAGCATTGTCATTTGTTTATATTACTGTAGTTGTTGTGTTACCATAGCAACAATAAAATTACCACAACAGACTATAGTCAAAGACAATAGCTGTGTCTCATTTTAGATGCTGCATCCTCCGAAGGACACAGACTTCCTTCAAAGTCCACACAGGGTGAACCGAGCGTTTTGAAATGAGATGATCTAGCCTATAGATGACAGATCTCGTCGGCAGGCAACCATAATAGCTGCTGTTAATAAGCGCTGATAAAATTTGTAATTATATTATTTTAAAGTGATTTTAAAACTTATCTTAAGCGATCTGAAGGCAAAGCGAGCTTTACAGAAGCTGGAAATATATTTCCTTTGAGCCATACATGTACACATAATAATGTAAACTGTCTATAAAATCACTTTTTAGTAAGACATGTCATACTCTTTTTGGGGTTTTTTTAACGTGTTTAGATATCCAAGTAAAATAAACTTAATTCATACATTTAAAGCGGAGTTTTCTTTTAAAAGCGTCCTGCCATTATCAGCGCGCAATGAATCTTGAGACGTTCAAGGGCGCAAAGGATTCACCAGTTGTGTCTTTCATTATCTGGGAAACGAAGGACGCATTTGAAGGCTGCCTTTGGATGAGCCTTCGAATTTTTTTGGAATAGGACAGCCTTTGTCGCGCCACGGTGACGCAGTGCACTCTTCGAATGCATCCTTTGGAGGATGCAGCCTCTGAAATGAGTCACAGCTTATAGAACATACAAAACATGTCACTCGTATACTTTTGAATGGGGAAAATTGTAACTGTCAATATGACGATTAAAGCCCGCCTTCTAGTACAGCAGCCAATCAGAGATCGCTATATGACGATTAAAGCCCGCCTTCTAGTACAGCAGCCAATCAGCGATCGCTATCGAATGACAATTCTCCGGGGAGAGGCTCAGACCAGACGTGAGTTTCTGCAGATTTTCTGTGATACGAACATTTAGAAATGAAACTAATTAGACAGTCGTTGTTTAATTTTATTGGTTATTCATAATATGAAATATAATAGTAAGCTTGGCAAGTAGTTTTGGAGCATTTGATGTTTCCCCATTCAAACAGAATGCCCGAGCAGGGGTCCTGGAGGGCAGGTAACCTGCTGAGTTTAGCTCCAACTTGCTTCAACACACCTGCCAGGAAGTTTCTAGTATACCTAGTAAGAGCTTGATTGGCTGGTTCAGGTGTGTATGGTTAAGGTTGGAGTTAAACTCTCCAGGACACCGGCCCTCCAGGACCGAGTTTGGACACCCCTGCCTTAGGCCGTACTCACACTATGTAGCGTTGCCTTGAACCAGGCCAAAGCATGCTTGTCCCCCCTCCCGTCTCCCCGACGGCCAACACTCACATTACATTCGGGCCTGGGTGCGCTTACGTCATCGATGATGCGCTGTTTAGTAAGCGCTCTCACTCATCACAGTGGAGATTTCTTTAGTTATATCGTTTCAGTCGTTTGATATGCGGTGACATGCAGTCTAATATTTCATCGTACAGATCAGCCACTTTTGACGCTCATAAAGAATCATAAAGTCCTCGTGCTGCAGGAATTAGGAAGTTTGCTGAAGCTGCAGCTGTTGTGCAGTGAGGGGTTTGTGTCTTCAATAATCTACGACAGTTTGAGTTCATTGAACAAAACGAATGATTAATTAATCCATATGAAACAGTCCCTTAAAAGTCACGTCTCGCTTTCAGTTTCGGGCTTAGGCACGCTTGCACTCACAGTGCAAGCGTACCGTGCCTGAGCCCAAGTGAACCGCGCTCACGCCCACCTCTTCCAACCAGGCCAGGGCCGCCCAAGTGAACCGCGCCTGAGCCCGATTCAGAGCACTCACACTTCTCAAACGATCCGGGAAACGGGCCTGGGCACAGTTTGGATAGCATAGTGTGAGTACGCCCTTAAAGGAGCTTTGTCTATAGTCTTTGACTGTAGTAAAGTGTATTATACTGTATATATAATAATATTCACAGCACTCTGTTAATGAATGCTACAGCACACTATATTATTAACTAATAAACTGCACTAAGTAGTACACTTTAGTTTTACTAGAGTAAACTATGTTGTATTGTAGCTAGTCTGATATATACCCTTAGAAACTATAGCATTGTCATTTGTTTATATTGCTATAGTAACCATAGTAACAATAAAATTACCAAAAAGCCAAAGAGCTTAGAATGAGCAAGAGGCGACACTCAATAGAACGTTTCATTGCAACAGCAGCGCCCAGCAACAGCCCTGCAATTCCGCCATTTGCCATCCGCTGTCGCAATGGCAAACAGCTGCTTTGTTTTTTATTAATTTACTTTAAAAGCGCATTAAAGCTAAGATACAACCTGAAAGACGACAATACAACACTTACTATCACAATCATCAGCACTTTTAATAGTTTATTTTACTGACTTATAATATGCTGTTGTTCTATCGGAGTTTTCATTCCAAAATGGCTGCCGCGCCATCTAGTGGCTGTTTCCCAAATCGCACTAGAGTGTCGCCTCTTGGTGATCCTATGCTCTTTGGTATGTCGTATATATCATATTGACTTTAAAAGGGTTCAAAAAAGGGTTTATTCCAGCCGATATGAAACAAATAAGGCTTTCCCAAGAAGAAAAAATATTATAGGAAATACTGTGAAAAATTCCTTGCTCTGTTAAACATCATTTGGGAAATATTTGAAAATAAATTTACTGGAGGGTGAATAATTTCCACTTCAATTGTACCTAAAAATACATGTTATTATTGTTATTACAGTAACACTGCATCCTGACAGCAATAATGCACTGCAGCATTCCTGTCCTCTCACATAAAGGATATCACACTGAAAACAGCTGCATAAATCAATCCCATTAGCAGTGAAGAGAACGCTTTATTTTGACCTTGCACAAAAAAAAAAGCACAAGGAAAACAAGGAAATCCGAAAACCTCTTAAGACCCTTGATATTTGAGAGTCTCTGTCGGCTGTGACGGGTCTGAAATGAAGGTCTGTGCGGCGGATGTGATCTGTTTTCCACGTGGTTTTGGCAACACGTGTACATACTCAAGGTCACAGCGTCGCGCTAAAGGTGCTTGCTGACTCATAACTGGAGACTGATGCAACTCGTGCACAATGGCAGCTTTTCGGTTTCCGCAAGCTTTGCACAGCTGATCGTCTCCAGCAGCGCTTGATACGTCAAGATGATGTCTGGATCGAGCTAATAGAATAGTGCAGTGTAAAGAATATGCAGCTTATTATGGAGACGGTGGGAAATGATATGGATGCATGCAGTCAAATGCACAAGCTCCATGCATGGTTTTTATCATCCACAATGTTTATGCAATATTTCAAGATCCAAACAAATTAGTATATTAGAAAAACACACGATATATTGCACAAGTTCAGTGCTTTTTCTGTTTTACATGATAATTTAAAGGGATAGTTCACACAAAAATCATTTATTCTCGCTTGTGTGGTTGGAAAATGGAGCGTTTTTTTTAAATGACCCTCTTATGAACACAAAAGAAGATATTTTGAAGAATGTTATACGCAAAAAATGACGATTAAGTTAGCTATTTTTGTAAATTAAGCAGTATATATGAGCTGTATTTTACTGTAACACAGTTGTGCGGTATGTTACCGTGTTTTAAAGTTGCATTGTAAAAATGTATACAGTGCTCAGCATAATTAAGTGCACCCTATTTTGAAAATGAATATTTGTATCCATTTCTCAGTGAATATACACTGAAAAAAAATAACTCTTTAAGATTTACTTAAAAAAAAATCCTCATAACAATTTGCACTCAAGTAAATTTTACATTCTTATATCAGATGCAATTAACTTCTCAATATCATGTAAAATTTAATTAATGTTTAATCTAAACCTAATTGTTTTTTATTGAAAGAAAAACAAGGTGAATAATACATACAAAGATTTGACAAGACTTTTTCTTTTTTTTTGTTAATTTTTTTCCCAATGAACAACCCACCCACACCCCGTTGAAAAAAATAAATAAATAAACAAATAATAAAAAAATAAAAAAAATAAACAAATAATATTAAATAACAAAAAATGTATTATTAATTAAATTAATTAAATCAATACTAAATTAAATTTAATATTTATATAGTTTATAAAACTAAATTAAATTAAATATTTATAAAACTCCAATAGAACAACAGCATATTATAAGTCAGTAAAATAAACTATTAAAAGTGCTGATGATTGTGATAGTAAGTGTTGTATTGTCGTCTTTCAGGTTGTATCTTAGCTTTAATGCGCTTTTAAAGTAAATTAATAAAAAACAAAGCAGCTGTTTGCCATTGCGACAGCGGATGGCAAATGGCGGAATTGCAGGGCTGTTGCTGGGCGCTGCTGTTGCAATGAAACGTTCTATTGAGTGTCGCCTCTTGCTCATTCTAAGCTCTTTGGCTTTTTGGTAATTTTATTGTTACTATGGTTATACAACAACTACAGCAATATAAACAAATGACATTGAACAACCCACCCACACCCCGTTGAAAAAAAAAAATAAAAAAAAAATAAAAAAATAAATAAATAAACAAATAATAATAATAACAAAAGATGTATTATTAATTAAATTAATTAAATCAATACTAAATTAAATTAAATATTTATATAGTCAACAGAGTTTTGATAGTACAGTTCGGAAGTCTAACACTCCTAAATTAACAAAGTAAATGTTCGATTATCTTTAATTTTGGGTTTATATTTATTCAAACGGTAACTCTTTACAATAAGGTGCATTAGTTAATGCATTTACTAACATGAGCTAATCATGAACAACACTTGTACGGCATTTATTAATCATAATTCAACATTCACTAATGCATTATTAACTTCCAAGTTCATGCTTGTTAACATTAGTTAATGCACTGTGAATTAACATGAACTAACAATGAACAACTGTATTTTCATTAGCTAACATTAACTAACATGAACAAATGCTGTAGTAAATGTTTTGTTCATTGTTTGTTCATGTTAGTAAATGCATTAACTAACATTAACTAATGAACCTTATTGTACAGTGTTACTATTCAAATTAGTCAAGTAATGTCAAGTTCATGTTTAAGCAAAAGGAACACTGCTTTTTAAAATAAATCTTATTACTTACAAATAGGTACATCTGGCATAACTTGGAATGTGTTATTACACTTTAGTTTAAGCAAATTGAACCCAAGAGCTCACAATTAGCGTTAGCATACACTGTAAAAAAAAAAATCTGTAATTTTATGGTTTATTTCCGGCAGCTGGTGTGCCGGAAAAAAACATGTAAATTACCAGCTGTAAAATTACAGAAATTTCCTGTAAAATAACAGAGCTTGAATTACAGAAATGTTAATTAAGGAAATGTCTGTAATTTAATGTCCGCTATTTTACAGTAAATTTCTGTAATTTAACTGCCGTTATTTTAAGTTTTTTTTTTCCACACCCCAGCTGTGTTTTTTTTTCACAGTGTAGCTATGGCTCTTTGAGTGAAGCATCAAATATTAATGTTGAAAAATTGCGAAGATCCAAAGCATGAGTGCTACTCTTCTGAAAGATGCTAACTGCAAAACTAAAAACACTCACTCAGAACTCTTCTTAATCTTCAAACTAATGATGATTAACCTCTAACAAGTCTTTCTCTTCAAACACCTAAGATTGCTTTTATTTTCAAAATATTCTACTCTTAATTCAGTCGCATGCAAAGCATTCTGGGAACTACACATCCTTTACGACATATGAATTATTAAAATTGACTTAATATTACTAAGTTTGCAACGATTAGAAGTAAATTAATATTAATATTTAACTCTTTCCACTTGTTTCCTTTATTACATGAAGTAAATGTCTAAATATTAAATATTTACTTAGTAAATTCTAGTTATCCTTTACAATTTTTTAATTTTGAGAGTAAATTTATGAGATTTTACCACACCAAAAGTCATTTCTTGTGTAGGCAATGTATTTCAGTGCATTTAAACAAATCAGATTTATTAAACAGATATAATTATTAAAATAATATTTAGTCACCAAACATATTTAGAAATTGAAAGATAATAAAATTTAATCCAAGGTAAATATTGCAAAAAAAAATGTACAACCTACAAAATTTCAACAATTTAATTTATTTTTGCTTCTCTTAATTGTTCCTCTTTTTTATTTATGTTTAATATTTTTCTATAACATCTAAATTTAGCTGAACTAGGTTTTGGATTGTTATCGTAAATTATTTTGTTAGATAAGCCCCAGATTTGGCTTCAGTGCTGACTAATTTAATGTATATGCACAAATATACTGTAATATTGTGTAGCTTCCTATTATAAATATGAATTTAAAAGAGAGATTTGTGAGGGGTGTACTTATATATGCTGAGCACTGTAAATTTACAGTAAAGATATACTGTAAATGCATATAGAGCAAGATAATTGGTGCTGCTGTACATGTAAATATGGTATATTTGCTGTAATTCATTTACAGTTACTGTGTAATACAACATAATTCTTGAGAGTTTTTTGGGACAACTTAATTGTTTTATGTTCATTCATTCATTTTCTTTTCAGCTTAGTCCCTTTATTCATCAGGAGTCGCCACAGCGGAATGAACCGCCAACTTATCCAGCATATGTTTTACGCAGCGGATGCCCTTCCAGCTGCAACCCATTATTGGAAAACACCCATATACTCTCGCATTCACACTCATACACTATGGCCAATTTAGCTTATTCAATTCACCTAAAGTGTATGTGTTTGGATTGTGGGGCCAACCGGAGCACCCGGAGGAAACCCACGAGCAAACTCCACACAGAAATGCCAACGGACCCAGCCGGGGCTCGAACCAGTGACCTTCTTGCTGTGTTTTATGTTCGATCCACTTAAATTTGTAAGAAATTTGTAATAAGCTAACTTAATTTGTTGATGTTGTCCCAACACAAATCGATTGTGAGGAACCCTGCATTTTTTACAGTGTAGTTGCTGACAGCCTTTGGCTTTCATTGTAAGAAAAAAAATATGCCAGAGATCAATGGGGGACAAGCCTAAACATTTTTCAAAATATCTTCTTTTAAATATTGTGAACTGCCATCGTGGTAATGGCAAAATAAATTACTTATTCATTTATTCATTCATTCATTCATTCATTTTCCTTTAGCTTAGTCTCGATTTTAAAGGTTGCCACAGCGGAATGAGCCACCAACTATTCCATGATTTATGCAGCGGATACCCTTTCAACCGCAACCCAGTATTGGGAAACACCCATACACAATCATTCTCACACACACACTCACACACACACACACACACACACACACACACACACACACATACATACACACACTACGGACATTTAGTTTACCCACTTCATATAGCACATGTGTTTGGACTGTGGGGAACGAACACGGGGAGAACATGCAAACTCCACCCAGAAATGCCAACTGACCCAGCCAGGACTCGAACCAGCGACCTTTATGCTGAGGCGACAGTGCTAACCACATGCCACCATAAATTACTTATGAAATAAATGAGTCATTAAAACTATCACGTTCCTCTTTTATCTTGAAAAGAAGAAAAAATCTCAACTAGGTTTTGAGCGAGTGAGTAAATGTTTTTTTTTGGTGAACTGTCCCTTTAAAGGCACAACAAATGACTCTTGCACATTGCATAAATGGATTTGATGTGAAATGCAATCCAGTGCATGAACTCAGAGCAATGCAAACGTAGGGTAAAGAATTCATTTACTAGTTTTCATGGTAAGCAGGTCATTTTGTTGACTCGCTGAGGGGACGAAAAAAGATTTCTCAACCAACAGACACAATGCCACCAATGACACCACTGACACTAGAGTGCATTAATGGCTGTTTCCACTGTGTGGTATGATACGGTACAGTTCGGTATGCTTTTATGGCCGTTTCCATTGTCAAATACCAAAAAGTGAACCGTACCACTTTTTGGGTACCCTTTTCAAAGGGAACCTAGTGTAACCCCGCTGGTCCTACGCCACCCAACCCGCTCCGAGCTGGTATCGAACCAGCGACCTTCTGCATGGGAGTTGGTTGCTCTAACAAGGAGGCTAAAGACCATAGCCTCTAGCATTGGTCGCTAGAGCACCTTTAGAGGTCAGAGGAGTGAGGTTTACCTACACAGCACTTACTAGCTGGCCTCCGTTACACTCACCCCTCTAAACCTCACTTCCATCTGAGTCACGGCACCAATGTAACCCTGCCAGTGACCAGTGACCTTCCGCATGGGAGTCGGTTGCTCTAACAAAGAGGCTAAAGACCATGGCCTCTAGCATCTGTGCTCTAAAGAGCACCTCACTGAACTGAGGTTTACCTGCACAGCACTTACTAGCTGGCCTCCTGCATTGTGCAGGTTAAATTGACCTAAACAAAGACAGCGTTCCGGCACGGAAAAAACATTTTCAAAGCAGAATATCTGACTTCAGCATTGTTTTTCAGTTAAACACGTATGTTCACTTGGGATGTTTCTTAAATATCTGCACACATATGATGGTATTTTTGTGCTTTAGAGGAGTCAAAAACTTACATACAGCACCTTTAAGTTAACTTAACACTTTTAACAAATTTATGTGGATTGAATATAAAAAAATAAAGTCTTCCCAATGAAATATCAAGAATTGTGTTGTTTCAGCTCATTTTAATGAAGTAGTAAATTATATATATTTTTTGAATGTGTGCACGCGAGTGATCATCCTCTCATTCGGTATTCACCTGCTCTCTTCTGCTCGTGCGAACGCAATTTTTGTCAGTCATGCTGCTTCTCAATTCTAAGATATTTGCACGCATATTGGGTCATCATTATTGTCGAACCCTGCTTTTAAGAAAACTATCATTTAAAAATGATCTTCAACCAGCCAAAGTGGCAGGTCTGTCTATCTAACCCACCACAGTTGACATCTACCTGCATTTGGCGGGTTGGCGGGTGTTAATGTAAAGCCCTGAATATAATTATAATAATGTAATGATAATATTACAAAATAAAATATCCATCATGGAGCAGTCCTGCAGTCAAATTTATTAAATATATAAGTGTTATTTTTAGTTGTAAATTAATTTTACATTTAAAAAACCTTTAAATGAAGAAATTGCATTAATTTAAAATGTAGAAAAGAGGAGTGATATAACTAACAGCAATATAAATTAAAAAAATAATAAAAAGTAGAAAGGGTGCACTTCAGGACTTGGGCCCTATGGCTGGAACTGCTTAGGGCCCCAAAATCACTAAATCCGCCCCTGCTCAAATGATATGTGAACGTCCCATAGAGCTTTACTTTGACATTTCCATGAGCGAGAATGACAATGACTGAAACTATCTGTCGTGGGTACCATTACCATACTTTTTTTGGCAGTGGAAACGCAAGCCTGATAAAAGTGACCCATACCGAGGTGTACCGTACTGTACCGTACTCAGTGGAAACAGGCCATAAGATTTAATGATGCCATACTTTCAAAGTTATTGGAAACACTTGAGATAAACATGACCGTGAGCAATGTGATAACCTCAAAAGTATAAATCAGCATGATGTCTACAAGACACGATAGTCGTGTTTGGTCTCACTTTGCTATACAGTAGTTTTATCTCCACCACATTTGATCTGTCAGGTTAAAATAAATCTAACACAGCATGAATGTTTGTGTGAAGTGTGCGTATATATAATGTATAAACAAAATTATTAGCCCTCCTATGATAATATTTGGTTATTTTTTAAATATGTACCTGCAGTCTTGTTTGTTTTTGTTTTGCAAGACACTAGTATTCAGCTTAAAGTGCCATTTAAAGGCTTAACTAGGTTAATTAGGCAAGTCATTGTACAACAGTGGTTTGTTCAGTGGACAATACTTTATTCATGTTCCTTCAGCGTAGTCCCTTTATTCATCAGGGGTCGCCACAGCGGAATGAACTGCCAACTTATCCAGCATATGTTTTACACAGCGGATGCCCTTCCAGCTGCAACCCAGTACTGGTAAATACCAATACACACTCATTTACACACACATACACTACGGCCAATTTAATTTTTTCAATTCACCTATATAGCATGTGTTTGGACTGTGGGGGGAAACCGGAGCACCCAAAGGAAACCCACGCCAACACGGGGAGAACATGCAAACCCCACACAGAAACGCCAACTGGCCCTGCCGTGATTCGAACCAGCAACTAAGCCTGTAGACAATCAAAATAATCATATTTCTTAAGGATGCTAATGATTTTGACCTTAGAAGTTTTAACTTTATTTATTTATTCCAGCAAAACATTAACTAAATAAGACTTTCTCCTGAACAAAAATATAATAGGAAACACTGTGGTAAATTAGATAAAAATGACAAATTTCACTGAAGGGGTAATAATTTTGGTAACACTTTATTTTGATGGTCCATTTGAGTATTAGTAGACTGTCTGCTTAACATCTGCTGATACTGCTCCTTCAACAGACATTTAACTGACTATAAGAAACTTTGCAATTACATGTCAACTTACACTAACCCTAACCCCAACCTAACAGTCTACTTATAATCTAATGAGAATTAGTTACAACAGGCACGTGCAGAGGTGGGGGCTTTGGGTGCTTGAGGCCCTGCCCTTTTATCTCCTGAGAGAAAGTGCCCTTTTTTCCTGGGGATAATAAATATTATTTAAATACTAATAATAATATAATATAAGTTAATGCATATTCTATTTAAGGACAGCTTTCCCTGTCAAACAATAAAAAACAACATTTTAAAGTATATCTTGGTTTTAGTCAAGCCGATCCAAGCGAGCCTCGAACTGACGGTTTGGAAAGAAAAACCACATGCGAGGCGAATGCTTTAACGAAGTCTCTATTTACAGTGTTACTCTGTCCTCCAAAGTGCGGTGTTAACAGTGGAGTAACATCTATCAGCGCTTAGTTTTGAATTTTGAATGAACTATCCTTTTAAGAGTGAGAATATGGTGATATTAGGGTGTAAATCTCCTTTAATATATTTTATTTATTAAAGTACAATTATTATTATTTAATAAAAAGTGCCCTTTTTTCCACTTGAGCCCCTGCCCCTTAAAAGGTCTCTGCACGTCCCTGAGTTACAATGTAACTTAAATTCAACAAACGGATCGTCAAAATAAAGAGTGACCTGGTTTTTTTGGTGGCGAGCATGAGACTGATTCCTGTGATGCTCCAAGGACAGACGTGTCTTCGCTGAGGTCCAGCTACTGCGCCTAGACTGCAGCTCTGCACAAGACGTTTGGCCATAGGAGAAATGGTCGTGCCCAACTGAGCCTGGTTTCTCTCGAGGTTTTTTAAATTCTTCACTTTCGCCAATTGGTGAAGTTTTTTCCTCGCCGCTGTCGCCACTGGCTTGCATGGTTCGGGATATGTAGAGCTGCGCATCGATGAATTACTCTTCAGTGTTTGGACTCTCAGTAGTGATTATTAACCCACACTGACCTGAGCTAAACTGAACTGAACTTAAAACACTGAAAACTGAACTGACACTGTTTCAATTGTGAAGCTGCTTTGACACAATCTACATTGTATAAGCGCTATACAAATAAAGATGAATTGAATTGAATTGAATTTTTAATGCCATATTGTAGAAAATGTCTTGAACTATGTTAAAAACTGACTTTAAGCTTTATTTATTTTGAAAGCATCATAAATGGGTCAAACCATGCTTTTTGCTTTCACAGACATCACCTTTATGCTGTAAAATTGCAGGTTAATTAACCTATTAAGGCCCAAGGTGTTTTTTACATGCATTTTTTATTTCTCTTTGCTATTTGGGCTTATTGGAACCTAATTAGAATAAAAATATCATATTTTGATATGATGTACTTTAAGAGAAAAATGATGTTCACATATGTGGACTCAAGGTCCGAATTTACATAAAACACTTTTTCCTGAATTTTTTTATGCATATATAACATAATTATTTTTTTTTTTTACTTGCTTTAACTATCAGAGAGTAAAAACTATTTTTTCCCTCATTTTGGACAGTTAAAAATAGGGTTTGGAACATTTCATATGCTGCAAAACAGTTGACACTGTAACAAAATATAAAACATTCAAAGTATTTTAAATAGCCACTTAAGAGCTAAAATGTGCTGTCCATGTATGTGGACACTCAAGCCCTAATGATGTCTGTATGTAATAACTTATATTTGATTGTAATGTAATAATCTGCACCTTTTGTTAAGCTTCTTTAAAACAATAATCATTGTAAAAAGCTCTATACTGTACAAAAAACTCGAATTGAAATGAATTGAATTTGCTAAATCTACTTGATCAGCAGGTTTGTATGAGTTAGGTTTGGTTTAAACTAGTCAAACACATGTATTATTTATCAAAACACAATCCGCATGCTTTTGGGAATGCATCTGTCACTTTAATTAATGACAGCCGTGCTGGAGCCGACATAAAACCTGATGATTTCGTTAATGCTCACCGACACAATTATTACACTAAATCAACGCTGCACTGGCTTCAGTAATCTCACCATTTTCATTTTAAAGCAAGCTTTACTGCTGAATTTAATTATGTTTCGTATTTAATAGTTTGTATACTGTGAAGTTGCTTTAAAACAGTCTGTATTGAGTACTAAGTAACGCTAAATGATCTTAAATATTCAGTTGTAGGCAAAATTATTGTTGTTATTATTATTATTCATTCCTTCATTCATTTCCCTTTAGCTTAGTCACTTTATACGTCGGTGTCACCACAGCAGAATGAACTGCCAACCTATCCTGCATATGTTTTAGACATCGGATGCCCTTTCCTTTCCAGTATTGGGAAACATCCATACACACTCATTCACACACACTCACACACAATGGTCAATTAAGTTTATTCAATTCACCTATAGCGCATGTATTTGGACTGTGGGGGAAACCGGAGCACCCGGAGGAAACCCAACATGGGGAGAACATGCAAACTTCACACAAAAATGTCAACTGGCCCAGCCAGGACTCAAACCAGCGACCTTCTTGCTGTGAGGCCTAAAACAGTATGCATTGAGTGCTAAATACAGCTAAATAAAAAGAAGGATATTGAATATTCAGTTGTGAGCTAAATTATTGTTCTATTATTATTATTATTATTTCAATTATTGTTATGAATCCAATATATCACAAGTGCTGTTTATTTTTTTCACAACAGCTTTATATTTCATTATTCCTCTGGAGAAAGTCTGATTTCTTTCAGTTTGGCTGGAATAAAAAAACATTAAATGTTAAAAGAGCTAAGGTCAATATTAATAGCCCCCTTAAGATATTATGATCTGATTGGCTACATAATAAGCCACTGTTGTCCATTGACTTGCCTAATTAACCTAACTTGCAAAAATTAACCCAAATTAACCTAGTTAAGGCTTTAAATGGCACTTTAAGCTGAATATTAGCATCTTATAAATCAGTTAGTTAAATAGTATGTGCTGTCATCATGGAAAAGATTAAAATAATAGTTATTAGAAATGAGTTATTAAAACTATTGAGAAAAAAAAGATGGTTTACTATTTTTTTAAGGTGATTGGCTGAATTTAAGTAAACAACTTAGATTTAGTAATGTTTAATTTAATTTGTTTGTTTAAATTCGGCCCTTATAAATGGTTTACTTAAAACATATCCAACGAAAAATGTGTAAAACACTAAAATCTCTCAGTTAAACAGCACTGGAAAATATTTTTTGTCAAAAAAAATCTCACAGGAGGGCAAATAATACCATATCACTGGAAAATGATTCATGGGATTTACTACATTTTTTAAGGTAAGTGGTTGCACACCATTTAAATGGGCTGAATTTATACAAACAAATCAAGTTGAACATTACTCAATTTAACGTGTTTGTTTATATTTAGCCCACATAAATTGTTTGCAGAAAATTGAGTAAATCCAATGAATCATTTTTTCATTGTACTAAATTCAAAGGCTTTTCAGACATGTCCAAAGAAAGTTTCCTACCTGAAGTCGCTGTAGGGGTGAATGATCCAGTTGCCGGCCGACTTAACGCGCTCCTGCTCCTTCTCCACCGCCTTCTGGCTCCCGTACATGCGCAGCGAGAATTTATTGACCCCGGGCTGCAACATGCTGCTGAACTGCCGCTGCATGAAGCTCGCCTGGCTGCCCCGGGTCTCGGTGTCCTCCGTGGCTCCGTCCTCGGATTTGAGGAAGGTCACCGAGTTCCGGGGCTGCTGCTGCTGTCCGCCGTGGATGGAGGACGAGGCTTTCCTGCTGGGAGCGTTGGAAAAGGACACTTTGGAGTCCTTCTTCTCCGGGAGCGCACCGGGGTTCGACGCGTCCTGCCCCGGCGTGATGGTGCCATCCATGCTGGTCATTGAATTGCACGCAGCCCGCTTGCCCGCGTCCGGTTTGGACATGATGGACCGGAGGCTCCCGGTGCCGGAGTCCCGCCTGCACTCCCCGTTCTTGTTGCATTTCATGCTGGAAAGCGCTGCTGACAGATTACCGTCGACTTCGGACGCATTATAAGCCTCTACCGTCACGGTGGCCACTACGGTAGGCGCTTTGCTTCCTCCTCCGCCGCCTTTAACGGCAGCAGCATCACCCGGGCGCGCATCGGTGGATGTGCAGCTCCTATTTGCGCCTCCTCCTCCTCCCGATGCGCAGCTCTTAATCTGAATCCCGCCTCCTGCCCTCCTCAGACGCGGATGCTGAAACTTGGATTCCTCCTCCAGGTCGTCAGTCTCCTCCATGACGACGTGATTGGGTTTCGGGTTCGCATCCGAGCTGGAGTCCAGGCAACTCTTGGCGGTGCTGCTGTTGCCGGTGCAGCGGAGCCCGGGCGCGCTCTTGTGGGCCGCTTTCTTTGTCATCGCCGCCACATCCGAACCAGGCGAGAGCTCATTCCGGTCCATGTCATTCAGCGGATCAGATTTGGCCTGTAATTATCTTTGCGGGAAACCAATCAGCGGGGATGAAGGGTGAGAGAGAGATGGAGAGAGAAAGAGAGAGAGAGACCTATACGTGATTTCTTTGCCAACAAAAATGAAACTGTCATTAACTGTTTGTTCTCTTATATGAATTAAAATATAGTACAATTGTAAAATGTTGGTGTATTGTCCTCCATATAGCCACTTTTGCTACAAACAAAACAAACAAATGGTAAAACCATTGTTATATCTACAAAAAACTATGTTATGATTGAACTTTTTGCTCTCTTACATAAATTAAATGATAGTAAAATTGCAGAATTGATGGTATTTTGGTGGATTGTCCTCCATATAACCCCAGTTTTACTACAAATAAAACAAACAAATGGTAAAACCATGTTTACATTTGCAAAAACAATGTTAAGATTTAATAGTTTGTTCCCTTATATAAGTTACATTTTAGTCAAATTGTAGTAGCTATGCTATTTTAGTGTATTGTCTTTAATTTAACCACAGTTTTACTACAAATAAATAGTAAAACTATGCTAATATGTGCAAAAAACATACTTAATTTGTGACCATTTAACAGTTTGTTTCCTTACACAAGTTAAATTATAGTAAAATTGTTGTTACAGTTGTCACAGTATGTCACAACTGTTGTCACAGTATTTTTGGTGGATTGTCCTCCATATAACCACAGTCTTTTCTGCAAAAGGTAAAACCATGCTTACATTTGCAAAAACCAATGTTAAGATTTAACAATTTGTTCCCTTGCATAAATAAAAATTTTAGTAGAATTGTAGTAGCTATGCTATTTTAGTGTACTGTCTTCCATATAACCACAGTTTTACTACAAATAAATAGTAAAACTATGCTAATATTTGCAAAAAAAAATCATTTTTTATTATCATTTAGTTCCTTAACATATTAAATTTTAGTCAAATTGTAGTAGCTATGGTATTTTAGTGTATTGTCTTTCATTTAGCCCCATGTTACTACAAATAAATAGTAAAACTATGCTAATATTTGCAAAGTTTGTTTCCTTACACAAGTTAAATTATAGTAAAATTGTTGTTACCACAGTATTTTAGGTGGATTGTCCTCTATATAACCACAGTTTTACTACAAATAAAACAAACACATGATACAACCATGCTTACATTTGCAAAAACAATGTTAAGATTTAACAATTTGTTCCTTTACATAAATTTAATTATAGTAAACTTGTAGTAATTATGGTATATTGATGGATTGTCCTACAAATAACCACAGTTTTAGTACATATACAATAGTAAAACTATGCTTAGATATGCAAAATCATGGCTAATTTGTTACCATTTAACAGTTTGTTTCCTTACATAAATTAAATTATAGTAAAATTGTAGTAAGCACAGTATTTTTGTTGTATTGTCCTCCATATAACCACATTTTTGCTACAAATAAAACAAACAAATAAAAAAAAACATGCTTTCATTAGCAAAACCAATGATTTAGCAGTTTGCTCCCTTACATAAATAAAATTATGGTAAAATTGTAGTATGGCATTTTGGTGTATTGTCGTTTATTTAACCACAGTTTTACTACAAAAATAAGGTAAAACCATGCTTATATTTAATACCTTAGTTAATTTGTTACCATTTAACAGTTCTTTCCCTTACACAAGTAGTAAAATCGTTGTAAGCACAGTATTTTTGGTGGATTGTCTTCCATATAACCACAGTTTTACTACAAATAAAACAAACTAATGGTAAAACCATGCTTAAATCTGCAAAACAATGTTATGATTTACGCAACCCAGGCTCATTCTGAAAACGTAGTCCCATGGACGTTTTTGGACAAATTTATGTTTGTTAATTTTTTGGACCGCAAATTATGTAGCCAGAGGTATGTATGGATTCATTTCATTTTTTTAAACGAACGATAGGAGGCAGTATGACGCCGTTCCTTTTCGCGCTTACCAGCTGACCGCTTACCTCCGTGTGGAGGGCTTTTCCACCGCAACCAGTTTATCTCGTTAGCTCGTCATGTTACGTCGGCGGACTTGAGACGCAGAAAAGAGTTGACCATGACAATCATGTTCGAGTCCAGGGAAGAACGGTTCCAGAAATCAGGTGAGACAAAAACAGAATCCAAAAAAATAAAATGAACAAGTAAATAACAGAGGGAGAATGCGGTAAAATCCGAAAACGTGGTAAAAAAAAATCAGACGAGGGCTTTTCTTTTTCTGGACGGCTTTTGTAAACCATTGGTTGGGTTTAGGGAAGTAAGTGGGTGGGTGGGTCAATCGATAAAATTGGTTGGGTTTAGGGAAGGAGCCGGGTGGGTCAGTCGATTGGTCGGCCGTCCTGTCAGTCAATCATTCAGTCAGTCATTAAGTCAGTCATTAAATCAGTCGACATCAGCCTCTGGTGGGTTTTTCGCAAGAACAGCGGGCGCGAACGGCACTCGCGAGAGAAATTTGAGATGTGAAAAAACACACACAGCGGCTTCTCGTCGATTCGCGAAAACAAAAAATGCAAAAATCCACGGGACTACGTTTTCAGAATAAGCCTAGGTTGGATTTACAGTTTGTTCTCTTACATAAATTAAATTACAGTAAAATTGTAGTAGCCACGGTACATGTATTGTCTTATAACCACAGTGTATACTACAAAAATGTGTAAAATTATGCTAATATTGTAGTAAATCGTTGTAAGCACAGTATTTTTGTTGGATTGTCCTCCACATAACCACAGTTTTACTACAAATAAAACAAACAACTGGTAAAACCATGCTTAAATCTGCAAAACATTGCTATGATGTACAGTTTGTTCCCTTACACAAGTTAAATTATAGTAAAATTGTAGCAACCATGGTGTTTTGGTGTACTATCTTCCATATAACCACAGTTTTAGTACAAATAAAACAAACACACGATACAACCATGCTTACATTTGCAAAACCAATGTTATGATTTAACAGTTTGTTCTCTTACATGAATTAAATTATTGTAAAATTGTAGTAACCATAATATACTGATGGATTGTCCTCCATATAACCACAGTTTTACCACAAATACAATAGTAAAACTACGGTAATATTAGCAAAAACCATAGTTAATTTGTTACTATATACCTTTTTGTTCCCTTACATAAATTAAATTTAAGAAGCCAATGTATTTCGGTGTATTGTCTTCCATATAACCACATTTTTTACTACAAATAAAACAAACAGAAGGTAAAACCATGCTTACATTTGCAAAATCTACACAATTTATTACCATGGTCGACTATGGTAACTCCATGTTAACGATGGTTTTGCAACACCATAGGTTTACCATTGCATTTGTAGTAAAACTGTAATTATACAAAACACCATGGTCATTACAACGTTACTATCAAAACAAAAACAGGATTCATTTTTATAAGGGTTGGGTCACGATAAACAACCCATTCTCAGCTCTATGTTTGTGCTATATTGGACAGATTCTCTCTTGTAAAAACCTGTATTTTCACTCAATTATTGAATAACTCAGTTCACATTTCGTCAGTCAAACAATATTCAAGCTAATTTATTCGAAAATGCATTTAGGCCTCAAGGTCGCGACCCTTCCAAATGCTTGTCAGAAGGAGACTTTGCTACTAAACTTATTGATGAAACGACACTGACGCATGGTGTGGAGTAAAGATGGCATCCTTAAGCTTCAGTGCTATTCAATGTTATTTCATACCACGCATAATCAGTGTTTAATAACATAGTCAAGGAGAAAGACAGCAAGGATGAAGCTGAAAACATGAGGCAAAAAAGACATCCTCATAACAACAGATAAAGAGAACTGTATTGAAAATAGGTGGCACGGTGGCTCAGTGGTAAGCACTGTCACATCACAGCAAGAAGGTCGCTGGTTTGAGTCCCAGCTGGGTCAGTTGGCACTTTTGTGTGGAGTTTGTATGGATGCTTTCCAGTGATATGTTGCAGCTGGAAGGGCATCAGCTGTGTAAACCATATGCTGGATAAGTTGGCGGTTCATTCCGCTGTGGCGACCTCACATTAATAAAGTGACTAAGTTGAAAATGAATGAATAGCGGTTTTAACATTATGATATTGCCTCTTGTTACAGTTAGGAAATAGTTTGATAACAAGTAGGGAATGTTTACAGGCCAATGACATCACATTGAAGAGGTCTATAGATTTTGATGTGTCCTTCACATTATGACAACAAGGGGTTATTTTAACTAAAACAGCTCACTGAAAGCTTCATTGATGATCCAAAAATGCAGGATGAATATTCTTTGATGTCACTTGATAAAAAATACAATTTTAAAGCGTTTAAGAGCTAATGAGAAACACTTAAAATCGCGTTTCGTTTCATTAATCAGTCGTCTTCACACTCGCTTAAAATGTAATAAATCAAATCTGTCTGCAAACCTATTTATGACTAAGGTCACAGGTTTAAACAGATGGCTGGAATATTTGAAGCCATTATTGTCGCATAAACAATCTGGCACTTCTGGCTTTTGTTTTGTTTTGTGTCTAAAAATGCAGATGTCGTCATGGCGTTATGATGTCATGACTCTAGAGGATGCGCTCAATGGCAGTCAGTCAGAGTGAGTGAACACAGGCTGCCTATCAACGCCTCCTGCTGGCGAACACAACACACTACACTGAAAAAAATCATTTATTGGATTTAATGTTTTGGTTTTTTTTCTAAAGTGGTTGCAAATAGATTATATGGGCTGAATTTAAAGAAACAAATTAAGTTGAACGTTATTAAATTTGATTTGTTTGTTTAAATTCAGCCTATATAAATTGTTTGCAACAACTTACCTTAGAAAAAAAAAAAGAGTAAATCCAGTGAATTATTTTTCTACATTTTTAATTCATTTATAACCTGCATTTCCTTATGAAAACTTTTTAAATCAGTATTTGGTCAAACATGGACAAATCCAACATTGAGCATTTGGCATTTATGGTAAAATGTAATCTGAATGTGAGCCTAATGTGGCCCAAGTGGAAAATGGTAAACTTGGCCCACATTTGTCCTCCGTCATTTAAGCCACAATTGGCAAAAATGTGGCATAGTCATTTAAGGATAATCTGGGTCTAAACCCAAAGTGGCTCACATGTCTAGGTGCAAATGTGGCCCAGTTATTTTAAAACATATGTGGGCCACTTCTGGAAAATATTCGGCACAGTAAGCTTTAGCTAATGTGGCTGTTAGCCTAAAGTGACCCAGCGAAGATATAGCAAATGTGGCCCAGTTATCTTAAAACATATGTGGGCCATTTTGGCAAATATTCGACACAGTAAGCTTTGGCTAATGTGGCTGTTTCCCTAAACTGGCCCAGAGAAGTTATAGTAAATGTGGCCCAGTTATCTTAAAACATATGTAAACCACTTTTGGCGAATATTCGGCACAGTAAGCTCTGGCCAATGTGGCTGGTACCCTAAAGTGGTCCAGAGAAGTTATAGTAAATGTGGCCCAGTTATCTTAAAACATATGTGGGCCACTTTTGGCTAATATTCAGCACAGTAAGCTATGGCTAATGTGTCTGTTAGCCTAAAGTGGCCCACAGAAGATATAGCAAATGTAGCCCAGTTATGTTAAAGCATACGTGGACCACTTTTGCCAAATAATCGGCACAGTAAGCTCTGGTTAATGTGGCTGTGAGCCTATAGTGGCCCACAGAATATATAGCAAATGTGGCCCAGTAATCCTAAAACATATGCGGACCACTTTTGGCAAATATTTGGCACAGTAAGCTCTGGCTAATGTGGCTGTTAGCCTAAAGTGGCCCAGAGAAGATACAGCCAATGTGGCCCAGTTATGTTAAAGCATACGTGGACCACTTTTGCCAAATATTCAGCACAGTAAGCTCTGGCTAATGTGGCTGTGAGCCTATAGTGGCCCAGAGAAGATATAGCAAATGTGGCCCAGTTATCTTAAAACATATGTGGACCACTTGGGAAATATTCAGCACAGTAAGCTCTGGCTAATGTGGCTGTTAGCCTAAAGTGGCCCAGAAAATATATAGTAAATGTGGCCCAGTTATCTTAAAACGTATGTGGACCACTTATGGCAAATATTTGGCACAGTAAGCTCAGGCTAATGTGGCTGTTAGCCTAAAGTGGCCCAGCGAAGATATAGCAAATGTAGCCCAGTTATGTTAAAGCATACGTGGACCACTTTTGCCAAATAATCGGCACAGTAAGCTCT
>CAIGQZ010001210.1:5001954-5033002 GCA_903798205.1 Danio tinwini
TTTCAGAAACATGCTCTTGTCAAACTCAGACACTGGAACATTACTTTACAAAAGTGCTTTTTTAATTGCAACATGCATATTAATTTAATTTAAAATAAATAAAAAAAAAAAAACGTTAAAACGTTCTTGGTCATTAGTGGAAACTCAATTTAAAACTCCAGCCTTCCCGTACACTTATGAAATTAATGTCAAATGAAAACATTAGCAGGGAAATAAATGATGTCAGAGGTTATAAACATGTGGAAAAGTGCGCCACCTGCTCGAGCCAGGGAACTATACAGTCGTTATGGAAGAGATGATTGCAGGGAAGTTGTCTGACGTTTTCTCCTGCACTGTAGTCTTCTTTACACACGGGACACTCCAGACCTGCACCTGAATGCAGTCAACAAACACATCAACATCATCATCATCACTAAATTACATCACAATGCATTTGGCTTCTTCGGTAAAGGGACATGATTGTTTTTAGTAAAGCAAATAAACAAACTCCATATGATGGCCCTATTCTATTATAGCGAATAATGACTTTGTAGATGTTTGTACATTTTTATTTTTGTATTGTAATGGTCAATCCAACTAAATAAATCTTAAACGTGTTCATAAAGTTTGTATATAATTGCTATTGTATGTTTATTTGCTTGATTTCATGTTACGGTTAATAAGATGTGTTTATGACTTCATTTATTTTCATTTGGTTGAGTTTTTTTCCTCTTACCTTGACTTTTGTATACTGAAGGTTTTAATTGTATTTAATTATAGCCAAGTTGTGACTGCAGTACCTTGGTTGGGGACTAGTTTGTTTGGGTTTTGTTAACAGGGTAAAAGTTTAATTCTGTACAGAAATACTGTATTCTATTCTCCATTTTTGTTAAGAATTAATAATAGGCCTGTCACAATAATCAATATATGGACTTATCGCACAACGCATGGACATGACCTCAATCATTTTTTGGTGATGCAATATATATCGCCCATACATAAAAACAATTATAACAACATTTTAGCTGATTGTGCAACATCTCGATCTCTATTGGAGCTGTCAGTGTCAGTATGGTTAAAAAACACTAGTATTTACTATAAATTACTATAGTATATATTTATGTGGGTGTCTGAAAGCTGAAATTAGATCTAGTAGCAGATATCACAGCCTCTGTTACTCTTTACCTGGCTCTTTTTTACATTTATAATTATTTATTAAGGATATGTGTTTTCACAATCTGATTCCAATGCCTCATTATTAAACAGTTAAAATTATTATAATTAAATATTCTTAAGAATAAAATATGATGTGTACTTTGGAGGAGTGTACTTACATTGTGAAGATATTATATAGTCATTCTGGCATTATATAATGAGTGCCAAAAAATGGCCTTAAAATGACAATAATATAATGACAATATAATATAAAAAATAAAATATATTGTGACAGGCCTAATCAATAAAACTGTTAATCACTAATAAAAATGTGTTTATTTGACTGGCTTGTGTTTTTTTAATCAGTATAATTTATAACTTTAATTATTACAAAATAATTGTTGGTTTCAATTTTCAGCCAGTGCATTCCTACTTAAAATAAACAAGATATGTCAGCCACTGTTCAACTTATTACAGTTTTCAACAATAAACTGGAGTAGAAACTTTTATAACTGCAAAGTAAATGTTTGCATATAACTTTTTTCATTATTGTATCTAAATTTAAAAGAAAGTATCAATAGCAGAACTATATACACAATAATATTATTTAATAATAATGTCTAATGTACACTTTGTTGTAAGAACAACAAATAATCATAATCATTTGGAAAAGTGGCAGAAGGTAGATTTTTCCCATGAATCATCTGTTGAACTGCTTCCGAATCATCACAAATACTGCAGAAGACCTACTGGAACCAGCATGGACCCAAGATTCTTACAGAAATCATTCAAGTTTGGTGAAGAAAAAATAAATAAATAAAATCAAGGTTTGGGGTTACATTCAGTATGGGGGCGTGCGAGAGATCAGCAGAGTGGATGGCAACATCAACAGCCTGAGGTATCAAGACATTTGTGCTGCCCATTACTTTACAAACCACAGGAGAGGGAAAATTCTTCAGCAGGATAGCGCTCCTTCTCATACTTTAGCCTCCACATCAAAGTTCCTGAAAGCGAAGAAGGTCAAGGTGCTCCAGGATTGGCCAGCCTAGTCACCAGATATGAACATTATTGAGCATGTCTGGGGTAAGATGAAGGAGGCGGCATTAAAGATGAATCCAAAGAATCTTGATGAACTCTGGGAGTCCTGCAAGAACGCTTTCTTTGCCATTTCAGATGACTTTATTAATCAGTGATTTGAGTCATTGCAGAGATGTATGGATGCAGTCCTCCAAGCTCATGATGGAGTCAGACACAATATTCATTTGTACTCCACTGCAGCATAACTTTATATTCTATACTGGACATTATTTCTGTTAATGACAAGACTTTTGTCTAAGCAAAGTCAAAAATGACGGTCATAATTAAATCATTCAAAAATCGAGGCATGATCATATTTTATTTTGGTAAAATAAGGTAATCTAGAGTCCTTTGCCTTTTATATAAACCTCTTCTGATACCAAATGATCCACTAGAAGTCAAGTTATTATTTGTTGTTCCTAAACTTGGACAGGCGACAAGAATTTTGTCAGGTAGTGTATGTCTTATATAAAAAGACACTGCTCATACGTGAAGAATAAGGTGATTAGATACAATCGCAGCTATTTGAATCATTTTATTCGAGACTTCCAGCCTCATTCACTTCCATTCATTTTTACAGATTAAAAACAGCTCGTTATGCTGCTTGATGTGGCGAACTGACATTATTCTGCTTTGTTTATATAGTCGTGCAAACAGCTGTTTGTAGAGCGAGTAGTTTGACCATTTTCTGCAGTTTATTATTCCTGGTCATTTCACCCATCAAGTCACCCATAGGCAGCTGAATCAGAAGTTCTAAAATAATCGCAAACACGAGCACACTTCCGCATTGAAGAATAAGGTCAATAATACACACAAAAAATATTTATCTATATAACTAATTAGATAAACAGATAACCTGTTTTATAAATCACTTTATTAACACTAAAATATAAACAACTCTCATAGATGACTTGAAGTTCTTTTGATAGTATTTGCATACATTTAATGAATGAATTATTAGATGCAGTGCTTCAGAGACGGTTTTATTGTGTGACGTTTAACAGTTAGTGTTAGAAGACTGAAGCACATCACACAGTCAGCAAGCAATACCCTCCAAATGAATCCCATTCGAAGCATTGCTGCTATCAAAAAAAAAGCAAAGCAAAACAGCACTCGGAGATGAGCTAAAGTTCTTACCCACGTGCTCCTGTTTTATCTGGACTGTAGGGAGACTTTTAATCTTGTCTTTGTCTGCTGGAGGAGGACCCGTATTTTCAAACTGATTTAATAACTACAAGGATGAAAACAAGCACAAAAATGTCACAATGCTGTTTTTACTATACCAACAGTATTGCAAAACTGTTGTAGGGTTTTTTGTAGCTCTGTTGTTGTAAAGTAAAGCAACAAACCATCAAATTCCTCTTTGAGACAGACTATATATTGACCTGTGTTATGATGGCATCTAATCCGTTGGCACCCCATGCATAGTCCATTGGGTTTGAGTGCAGCATTCCCCTGTAAAACACACATTGATTGAAAAATGAGAAATGATGCACAAAAAAAAGAGAAAGAGAGAGATAAAAAGAGAGAGAGAGAGTGTGTGTGTGTGAGTGAGTGAGTGAGCGAGCGAGCGTGCGTGCGGTGTTGTTGACTCACCAGGGCCCCATCGCCATGTTTGGCATCGCTGTCGGAGCAATAATTCCATTAACTAACTGCTGAATGATTCTGTGAAAACAAAGCAAATTAACATGTTCAAACAATCATGATATGAATGTGTGTGAAATCCAAACATTTATAACAATACATATTTATAATTGATCTACAGTAATATTTTATAATAAAAAGTAATGACAAAATATGTATTTTATATTATTTATTAATATTTTTTCATTTTTTTATATAATAATTTATATTATTATTATTATTATTATTATTATTAAATCTTTTTTTTTTCATTTTGTAAGTATTTAAATTAATTGATTGATTAATTAATTACTTTTTTAGTAACATGACAATTCCAGGCATAGAAAGGTCACAATAAAAATTTAAAATAAAAATAAATAAATAAATAATCTAAAGTGCCATATTAATTAGACTTTCTAAAGGTGAAATATTATCTCCACAATACATCGTTTGAGCATCGACATTGCAATGTGTGCATACGCAGTAGTCACATCGCAAGATATGCAATGTTGAGTTGGGATTATAGTTGACCAGGATTACAAAACACATGAGATTTGTGGAGACACTGCAAAATCTAACCATTACAGTGTTTTTTTTAAGGCCTATGTGAACATTTTAAGGGTTTAAAGCATATTAAGAGAACATAAAGAAAAAGTAAATGTTTTATTGAATAGACAAATTACTGGTTTGTAGACATTAAACTGGGAGCGCTAGCATTTACAGCAAGGGAATGACATCTGATGCGGTACAAAGTTTGTTGTTGTATTAGAGATATTTTATATTGATTAAATATTATATATATTATTCACATAATGCTTTCAGCGTATTATAACAGCTTGTCACCCAGTGATGAGCACAGTTATTTGGCAAAATTAACGTTAAAGTGAGTGGCGTTCGTCTGACAGGTCCATCTGCGATAGCACCCTCCCAATGGATATTGGATAAGACGAAATTACCAAGCATCAAGCCCCAAATATACAATCTCATTACAACACCAAGTGTTTTTACAAGAGAGAAGTTAAAGGCCTACAAGTCTTTGGATGCCAACAATGTCTTTCTGTGTGGTCATGTGCATGAAATAATGTTCCCTGATTACCAGATTCAAAACTATGTAGTGCTAAAAACCGAGGTTCTGCCAAGCCAAAGACAAGGACAGAAGACGAAGCTATACAAGGCCTGGGTAATCATCAACAAGCAAAACAACTGCATTCTGACAGTGAACTACACCTGTACGGTATGTGAACTTACACTTTTACGTTTCATCTTAGCATTCAGTGTCCGCAGTTTAATTCACCATACTAAACTGTTTTTTGCTGAAATCATTGCTGCAATCAAAAACGAGTAATGTGTATGATTCAGCATAGCGTGAACTTACCTGATATGAAATAAGAACTGCAGAGTCGAGCATTTTTTATTAGGTCCTCACTCCATTCAGCTCTTATGATGGTTGTTTGCTGTTGGCATTTAAATCAGTGTGGTGTACGGTAAAATTTTGCTATTTTTGGCAATATCGAATTTGACATCCTACCGCACAACACGACAGGTTTGCTATAGCAACCGGTCCTTTTTTACAACCGGTATGCACTGTTGAACCTGTGTAACTTCATGTGTAACGTAGGTTAGTAATTCCCCTATTGTTTATATCAGTGGTTCTCAAACTGTGGTATGCTGCCTTTCTTCCAGTGGTACGCGGAAGAATCGCTGAATAATAAAATAATAAAATGAACACACTTTTAACCTTTGACTCGTACGATAACTCCAAAACTCATGTGATCAGACAGCATTGGCTGTTTCCTGAAGTGTACGATTATGCTAGTGTGCGTTTAATGTTTTCTTTAGTGCATCGCGTCATCAGATGTTAAAAATCAGTCCGCTTGGCGCAGAGCCAGAGGAAGATGCGCGCATCGCTTACAGAGCAGATACACACGCGCTAGAGAAGCCCTTTTGCAGACCGGTGCTGTTGTGCTGCCGTTTCAGTTACTGCAAACTCAGGATTTCCCCCATGCTGCATCACTAGTAAAATAATTATTACAAATGTGTTAAACGTGTGCTCGTAGTTGTGTAAAATAATGTGTGTTTTTGATATATAAAGTTATTAGTTTTGTAAAGCAGCGTACGTGGCTTTCGGTTTAGTTTGTTACCTCAGATTTAATTTGGATGTGATTCAAATGGTGCAAGACACAGAACGTAGACTCAAGCAACTTTGCCATGCTTGAAACCTAGAGGTAGAATATAATTAAAGTTATTGTTTGTGTGCACAGACGGAGGGACAAAACAGTGGTCGGTGCGCAGTTAACGTGAACTTCAGGGTTCACTTATGTGATCTCATTCGCACTAGATAGCAGAAATACTGCACATATGAATTGGTAAAGCCCTGTATGCATTTAATCACTCACTTTTCTGACACACATAGGCCTACTGTATATGTCGTGCAGCAGATCTCATTTCTAATTTAAGTAATTCATATATTTAAAATACAAGTTTAGATTTCAAAGATATACAAATATGTCATCTGTACATGCAACTTCAAAATTACAACTTGCAAAACTTTCAAAATGTATAAAATATTAAAATGATATGTATGATATAACCTATATTTATCAGGTCCAGGTTTTGATAAATAAGCTACACATTAATACTTTACAAGTACGGCAGTTTTCTTTTTACCTTGAGAACAGTGCCATTTTTATTTCACTTTTAAAAGCACATTCTAATTTAAATGAAGTTTTTTTTGTTTTGTTTTTGTCTGCAAGCACAGTTAATGTTCAAACTATTTTAATGTTTAAAATGGCTGACAATAATACATTTTCTTAACAATAGGAATTAATCTGCCTCGTTTTTAAACTGTGCAGTGCTGCAGCTGCTTATTTAGGCCTACTACGCTACTGTATTTCAATACTGCTCATTATGGTGGTACATGGAGAGACAATTTTTGTCTGAGGTGGTACATGGTGAAAAAAGTTTGAAAACCACTGGTTTATATGATGAAGACTATACAATGCTTTTACATTTGATTACTCAATTTCCATACCCGAATACTGTTAGACACTCCCCAGAAAACCATAAAACACTGTTAGTTTCTCTTTAACGTTTGCTCCATTGTGTTTATTTATGATTGTAGTTTTTTTATTTTTATATACATATTTTTAATGTTTATTATATGTATACCACAATTTACCATACAAAATCATCCAATCAATCTAAAGTAATGACTTTCCAATGAGCTATTTAAGTCATGTGGTGAAAAAAATACCAAGACATTTTCCAATTATGTGCAGCCCTTGAAATATGCAGCTATATGGAATATATATATATATGGAAATAAATAAATAAATAAATAAATAAATAAATAAATAAATAAATAAATAAATAAATAAAATAAAGGTGAAATATGAAAAACATTTTCCATTATAGTGAAAATCCTAAAAAATCAGATCGTTAGGGATTTTTTTTTTTCAATCCCAATGCAAGAGACAGTATAAATCTGCAGTGACATGCGCAGATTTTTACCCTTCTAAAGTAGGTACTCCCTCATGCCGCTGTCCTTGTCTCCGAGGCACGTGTCGTCCTCGTGGCTGTCTGGCCCCATACCGCTGTCGAGACGCCATCTCCCGTTCTCTGCGGTTCTCTGCGTCACGGTTATCTTCTGCTGGCAAACCGGCCCTGAAGTCGAAGCCCTCGTCGAAAATCCCCAGAGCAAACTGACCATATCCATGCGGGAATGTAAACAAGTGCTGGTCCACATTCTGACGGCAGAGAGCAACACTTTAATGAGCTTCACACACATGTGCTTTTCTGTTATGCTGAAGGCCTGGGAGAATACTACGCACATAACAATTTATGACTCGCATGCATGCCAGTTAACTATGAAGATGCTTCGCCCCTGGAGAAAAGCATCTAATAACTGCATAAGGCTTTGATCACGCTGAATGCACTTTTTGGGTTAAAAGGCGCCCTTTTGTAACAGTTTTCTAATGGTCGTGAGTGTTTTGCATGCTGCTTATGCCCCCTTGCGGTTTTGCTGTTGTGCTCGGTGCGTCTGCAGTTGAAAAAAAATCAACTCTAAGTGGGAAAAGCATGAAATGTCAGTTGCATCTTTTTTCATTCTCCACTCGAATGAAAGCAGAGGCGGGGTTTCCATTGAGGTGACAGCAGTGTTTGTGTTATTAAGATGACTACAGAGACTTTTAGGGCGTACTCACACTAGGCCATCCGAACCATGCCTGAGCGCGTTTGACCCCCATTTCCCGGCTCATTTGACAAGTGTGAGTGCTCTTGCCTGGGCGCAGTTTGATTGGCCGGCCTTGGTTTGGTTGAAAGCGGTTGAGTACACTTGTAGTGTGAATGCAAAGTGCGCCTGAGCTTGAAACTGTAGACCCGACAGCTCGGAAGGTAAAAATGCGGTGCGAGTGCAGGCCGAGGGGGAGAGGAGAGGGGGGACAAGCATGCTTTGGCATGGTTCAAGGCAACTGTACCTAGTGTGAGTACGCCCTTAATGATGGAGGACAGACAGACAGACTAGCAGTCGCTGTTTCAAGTTATCCAGAGCTGTATGACTTCATAAATGATGAATATCACAGTATTATTATTATTATTACAATTATAACTGCAATGCTCACACACAACATGCAGCTGATTGCCTAGCGACATAAAAAGAGCAGCACACTTCTTATTTTTCTTGTCAACAAAAAAGGCAGTGTGGTGCACCTCACATTCTCAAGTTCGGTGTGCTCCAAGTCTACATTTAGGTTTGGAAATGTATTATATATGAACCAATCTTTGAATAAAGCTAGTTTACCAAACAGGCATGCTGAAATCATAATAATGAACTTTTAGAGCTAAACAGCTCACCTCAAACGGCGGATGATTCTGATCATTAGAGGCTGTAGATGTGGACCCATTCTCTGAACTGCAGACATAGATGAATAAACAAACAAGTTATCTATATAGTTTGGTATTTGTATGTCAATTTTAAATGCATATGAATGGTTTCATTTCAAAACCAACTGCAGTTCAACTGAACTGAACAAAATGATACTTTAAATGGGTGCAAATATGAATTAAACATCAATCAAAGATGAACATCAATAATACAGCTCTTTTATCTTTCATAAAAGACTCTACTGAACTGGAAACACGACAAAAGTATCACAAAGACACTGAAATATAGTTTTAGCAGCAACACTTAACATTTGTTTTGTCTTCTTTTGGTTTTCTTTTGAGTGACCAACGTCGATGTAGTTTTTAATATTTGCTCATGCTTGTGATGCATTTTGAGTAGCATTTTATAAAGAAAAAGTGCTATACAACTAAAAATGTATTATTATTTGCCACCATGAACAAACAATGAAAAACACTACTAAAGCATGTAGTAAAAGAGAATTTTCACCAAAAATGCAACCAATTGCTAACCCTCAAGTGGTTCCAAATATTCATGAGTTTCTTTCTTCAAATAAACACAAAAGAAGATATTTAGAAAAATGTTGGAAACCGGGAACCAATGACATCCATAGTATTTGTTTTTCCAACAATGGAAGTCAATGGCCAGTTTTCAGCAAAAAGAAAAAAAACTCGAAGCAGGTTTGTGACAACTGAAGCGTGAGTTAATGACTATAAATTTTCAGGTGAAGCATCTCCTTAAAGGGGAAATGAAGCAGTCAGTCAAGTTTACATTATTTTGAACATTGGATTTCACTTTAATGAAAATATATTAAACAAACACGATTAATGTAACAATTAAGAAGAAAACAGCATGTTTTACTATAGATTTTAGACCTAGGGCACTGCCATCTTGGAATGTCGCTGTGTCTGACGTCACGGGGTTGGTTCCGTTCCCTCAGCTGAACAGATACAGTGAAAGTAAAGGACTGAACACAGAGACTGTAAAGCCTCATTTAACCTAATACGTGAAGTTGTGGATGTGGAGCTGGTGCAAATACAAGCATCAGATGTGTGTCTAATATAAATTTATATATTTATTCTATTTTTACCTTTTAATGACCGTTCATTTGATGTGCTTTGCTCTACTCTCTGTTTTACGCTGCCTGACTGCCTGTATGGGTTTCAGCCATGGTAGTAACGGACTGGACAGCCTAATTTAACCCAATCCATGAAGTTGTTGATCACAGAGCTGGTGCAAATAAAACAAATACAAGCATCTAAGTGTCTTAAGTTGTGTTTTTTTTTTTGTTATTACCTTTTGTTTGATGCGCTTTGAGCCACTCTCTCACGCTGCTTCAGCGCTGCCTGATGAGGGGATTTACATTCACACTAATGCAACAACTAAAATCATACATGACTTCACGGTTTACTAAGCCACGTCTTTGTGGACTATGTCAAGACATATTCTATTCTCAAGTTGATCAACTTGATCTATCAACATGTATGAAGGATGTAAAACATGTATGCCAGGTGAAAAAACATGCTGATCTTATTTTGATTTGAACACAAAAAAAGGTGAGGGGCTGTAGTAGTGAAAAGTGAAAGCACCCACCCCCATTACATCAATAGACCTTGTGGAAACCATGGTTGAAACCCATACAGGCAGTCTGGCAGCGTAATACAGAGAGTGGACAAAGCACATCAAATGATCAGTAATTAAAAGGGAAAAAAGAAAAATAGAATAAATATATATACTTTTATATTTGACCCAAATCTGATGCTTGTATTTGCACCAGCTCTACGTCCACAACTTCATGTATTGGGTTAAATTAGGCTTTACAGTCTCCGTTTTCACTCTTTTACTTCCACTACAGTATATCTGTTCAGCTGAGGAAACGGAACCAACCCCGTGACGTCAGACACAATGACATTACAAGATGGCAACATCCTAGGTCTAAAATCTGTAGTAAAACATGCTGTTTTCTGCTAAATGGTTACATTAATCGAGTTTGTTATATATATTTCCATTAAAGTGGAAATCGATTTACAAAAGAATGTAAACTTGACTGAGTGCTTCATTTCCCCTTTAATTGTTGGTAAACAGTTGTAGTAACTAACATATAGAAATAAACACTAACTAGTGTGCTGACTGTTAATGCATTAACAAAGTGACCTCATTGTTTTCAATTGAATTGAATTGAATTGTAAAGTGTCAGTCCTATATTGTAAAGATCACATACTGTAATTCTCAGTGTTTGGAGCTGCTCTGTCTGAGGAAATTAATATGACAAACTGCTTTCCTGATGTGCAATATTATCTATGTGTTTTTACTGTCCTGTTCAAGTGAATTCAGCTCTTCAGATACTTTACCTGCCCTCTTCAGGTAACTCCTCAATGAATCCAGACTCACACCGCGGACAGATGTAATCCTGCAACAGAGAGCGCAAACACATCTTAATACACAAAAATACAACACCACGTGTGAGAGACATACAGATAAGAGAGTTCAAAAGTACTTGCAAATGTATCTCAGTTTAAAAAACAAAATCCTCACAAATCAGCTATGGATTGTATAATAAGACCGTTAGCCTTGATTAAATTAGAAATATGACAAACTCAATACAAAAAACATATACAGTTGGGGAAATAAGTATTAAATACTAGGGGTGAAATGGATCACCATACGGATCACAACTCACGATTTGTAACGCACATAACCCGCGGATTAATAATTTATTTTGAACTTGTCGGTTAATCCAACATTTATAACAATTGCAGGGAGATCGCCTCCCATTCAAATCGCGTGCATGAACACATTTTGGATTCCCTGTAAGAATAATGATGACGGGAAAAGTTGTGGTAGGACCTAAATGCTTTCTTAGGCTATTAATTTAATGTGTTTTCTGTAACTGCTTGTTTAGCCGGCATTAATGCATTCAGTGTAAAGCTGCACAATTAAACATTAAAAGATTGTGATCTCAGTTCAAACTAGGCTTGCCACGATAGACGGTGTTGACGGTGTTACCGGTTTTAAGACACAGTGCCCATATTTTTTAAGTATTCCTTTTTTTAATTCAATATTTATTTGAATTAAATAGAAAATATAATTCCAAATAATTTACTTAAGATGATAGCATGCAGTAGGCTGTAGTTAAAATCTGAACATAGCTACAATGCTTCATATTTCATTTATCATGTGAGGAAAACGAGATGAGTCGAATTAACAGAAAGAGAATGGAGGACGATTTAGTGTCAAAACGCAAAGCAAAAGCGCCTCATTTAAAAAATCCCACGACCACCATCTCACAGTGTTTAGTAATAAATAATCCTATTTTTTATTAAACTAAAAGTGATTGCCGTGCCACTGACAAGCCAACTGCAGAGAAACAAAGCAACCTCGCGGCAACCGCAGTGAACACTTTTTCCGAAGTTTATCTGTTCTTTTGTGCACTTGATTATTATGATGAGTTTAATGTTAAAAAAATAATAATAATAAAAAGGTCAACAAGATCCTGTGTGTGTGCGCGTCTTCACTGAAGTCTCCCTCTTCTAAAACCGAAAGTTGCTTTGTCTGTCTGGCAATATTTGGGCTTTTAATCGAATGAAAAGTTAATATAGATGAGCCAATATTAAAAAAATTGCAGTAAAGTAAATGTGACGTGCGGCCACACATCGAAACTGAGGTCTGATCTCATCTCTCTCTCGCTGTCATCCATCCATAGACGCCACACAAGTCAAGTCGCCTAATAATTATATTAATTATAATAAAATGAAAACCGAAATAAACAATTCATTGCATTTTTCGTTTGATAAAAAATATACGAAAAGAAAAAAATCAAAGGGTGGCTAGTTTGTATTCATGCGTTTTAATATTAATGAAAATATGCTCAGCCTATTTAAGCGTAATGGTTATATACGCTGCCAATAGGCAAGCCATTCAAAAATAATATTTTACTGTGTACTGGGTTATAATGTATATTTTACAATAAAAACTAAATGTAGCATGTGTCGCTGTCATTTAAAACACGCAATTCATAACACACCAGAGCTGTAGGCCTATAGTCTATCTATGCAGTGTGTAAACTTACAGGGAGGCGTTGGCCAATAGTCATACTGCGCACCTCGTTATTGAACTCCAATATCTCTGAGGGAGATTATGTTACCCCATAGCCAATATTGACTTGAGAGATTATAAAAATAAAAGCCATTTTAAAAAAGGAACAACAGGCAAATCAAAAAATAAAACTGGTCCAGTGGAGCACTTGTCATCTTGCCACTGTATGCTAGTGTGTATAGGGCCAAGAGAGAGAGAGAGCACGCGCATGAGAGCTTAAAGCCAGCATCAATATAACGAAAAGCAAGATCATATCGTTATAAAATTCCATTAACAATACTTATCGAAATATTTATACATTAACATTGTGTTTATTGAGATTGTGTGAGCTGTATATGCTGTCTGATCTTTACAAAAGCTGTAAACTGATGCGCACGGTGATGTTCAGCTCTGAGGAGGTGCTTTTATTTAGCCTGTAGTCTTTAGATTTTTTACACGACGTTCCATTACTTAAAATTTCTTTCATTTTTTTATTTATAGTTTATATATAAATTGAGTGCTAGCTTGTTTAGCTGTGATCATTCTGCAAGGATCATATTTAATATTCGGTTTATTCTTCAGTAACCTAGATTTGTTAATAATGTATTTTATAAACGGAGTGTTTATAAGGACTAAGCTATTCATATATGATACATTAGGTTAATTAATACATTAAGACATTGAAATCAGGTAGGACAACAAAAGACAACCAAAGTAGGTTCCCCCTGTTGACAATAGTAACCAAAAAGTATCTTTGCGTTTGCGCAACAAACTGCGCATCTGAGAGAGTGTTCAGCACGATGGGGAACATAGTGAGCCCCAAGATCCCATCAGAGATGGTCAACATGTTGGGTTTCCTGGCAAAGACCAGACTGCACTGTTAATAAAAAAAATGCAGTGTTTTTGTTTTTTTTAAGACTGCCGACCTGTCATTTTTGTAGCCTAATGTCATTTGGAAGTTTTTTTTATATTTGTTTCTTGTTCATTCGTTTAATCTTATTTAAACTTTGTGCTATTTAATTATTTATCTTTCTATTTTATTTTCTTATTCGTTTTAAAAACATTCTAACATAAGTAATAAACGTTATGGTTATTTGTTTGGTTCCAATTTCCACTTTTTTTTTCAACCTGTAGCATTGTTGTTGTTTTTTTGCGTTATGTTAATAAAAGTTCTGTGTTTTTCGTAGTTTGACACTGAATTGCCAATTCCTGAAAAACTGAAAGTGAAAGTATAATATGCATGCATTTATAAGATATTTAAAAGCAGAAAAAAAGAGGAAAAAAGGAAGCGCCCACCCCCACGGTGATACCGGTATTACCGGTGTTGTCACATGTCGATTAACCGGTGGGGAAATTTCCTCATCCTCACAACCCTAGTTCAAACCCGTGCAACATGAACGATAAATGATAATGATTTGCATATGTTTATTAATCCTTCAAATCGCTGCATTCATCGTGAGAGATTCAGTTTTTACACTTTTTCAGTTACAATCAATTAAATAGCACATAACTGCTGGAAGGACAGTTTATAGTTCAGATATAAACACTGATGCTTATAGTAAAGATTAAAATCACAGATTAAAGGGCACCTATGGTGAAAAATCTACTTTTCAAGCTGTTTGGACAGACATATGTGTATGTATGGTGTATAGACTGTCATATTGGGGTGATATAAACACACTCAGTCCTTTTTTTTCAATTTAACAACATAAAAACGGTGGACCAATTGGAGCGGTTTTGAGACCGACCGCAACTTGACGTAGGAGTGCGGTCCCCCCGCCCACCGAATTGATTGACAGGTGCGTATTAACATGTCTCCGTAGTAACGCGTGTAATCATATCAACCAGACACAAGACCAGGACGTGAGCAAACTAAGCAACCATAAATAAAAGGTCTGTTCAGTTTAGGATCATCAATCATCATCAAATGTGATCAAGAGTGAGTTTTACAAGTTTAAAATGTTTTAAAACAGTGCATGTGTGTAATGAATTACAGCGATTTACTTCAGATTTACTTCATTAACACACCCGCGTGTCAGAACAATCATAAAAGATGCTTCAATCCCGGTTTGTGGACGTTAAATCAGGTTTATTTTGTACATTAACATAACGGATATCCATACAGCAGTGGAAATTAACCTGTATTCTGTCACATTTGCGTGCAAAAACAGTGCAAAGCTAAACGCGCGCTGTGTGTGTGTGTGTGTGTGTGTGTGTGTGTGTGTGTGTGTGTGTGTGTGTGTGTGTGTGTGTGTGTGTGCGCAAAAAAAGGGCAAAAACGCAGAGCGTCAGTGGAGCTACAGACACCTGCTAGCATTTTGCTTAGACAGGCTTTTCTTAGGGAGAAAAGCTTAATACTTCATTACCTGTGACTCGTTTGTGTTCTGACCACATGTGCTTGGTTGTACACTATATCAATAAAGTGTTTAGTCTTTTAAAAACACTGTTGTAACACATTGAACCACTAAACATTGTTCTTATGAAGTTTTTCTACAGGAGGAAAACGCAAATTACTTCCAAATACTTCAAATATAGCCTGTGTTAGAAAATGCAAGGCTATTTATAAAATCCAGGCATAATACTGTGTGACAACCTTTCAGATGACTGTTTTATAGCCTACAGCTAATCAATCTGTCAGATTCTGGAGTGCATTACAGGTCTTAATTAAGTGCACACAGTAGGGTTGGGCCGATAGATGATGTCATCAGCCATCGCAGATGGCCGATAAACTTTACGATGCTGAGCCGGCATCGCGATTCATCACCCCGCCCCACATTTATATTGATATATAACTTATTACTTGCATGTCATCTTAATAGCAATAACAGTTTTTTCATGAGCTGTGTTAAATTTTACATATAGCTGCCGCTTGCACGGCTGACAGCATCGTGAGGATTAAATGAAGTATTATATAGTACCTCTCGTGCTTAAAATGTGTAGATTCAGTGGTAAACGCTGCAAACCCCATCCCATAGACTTTACAGTGAATGGCTTTAGTTATTTTTATAGCGGACTTGAAGCCACTGGAAATCTTTTATCCACTCTTGGAAAAGTGTAAATGGTGGATTAACATTTAGCACATGATCACTAATAAGATGTGCCATTATTAGTAACTTTAGGTGCTTTCTAAAACAAAATCTGTCAGTGTTATTTTCATTCTCTCATCCTCAGCGCTCCACATTTCCACGGTTGTAGCTCCTCTCATCTGAAGGCAGAAGGCATTGACTGAGTGATTGACAGCTGATATTAACCAATCCATTCGTGTTCAGTTCTAGAGCAGTGGGCCAATAAGAAGAGCACAAAGGCGGGGCAAGCATTGCAGGCTTTTTTTTACTTCAGCAAGTTCACATAAAAACTGTTTTAATCTGTTCCTGAGCACTGCGTTTGGCGTTTTTAGGTGCAAAGATGCATTCTGCATAAATGTCTCCTAAATTTGTGCATGCGGTGAGGATTTTGCAGTGAAACAGGTTGCATGGCAACAATTTTTTGAACTCGCATTTGCGACCAAACGGTCGAGCTCTAGCATCTTTATATGTTATTATTTCCTAATAATAATAATAAAATACGGAAGTTATCATCCATCACAATACAAATTACTGTGAACTCCAATCGAACTCTCATCTCCTCCGCTAGCTGTGGGGAAAAAGCCATTATAACAACACAGATCACTCCGCCTATTCATGCCAGAGTCCCGTGGAAAAAAAGTAATTGACAGTTGGTAATTTGTGTGTAACTTTATGGTTTGGTTATGGGTAAAGCAAATATTTGACATGATATTTAACAACAACCACCCCCACCCCCGTCTACGACGACGATACCATCGTCCATCATGATGTGTCACATTAGACATCGTACGATGCCAAATTGGTCAACATCGCCCAATCCTAGCATACAGCATGCCATATTGTGATAATTTAAGGAAATAATTACAAAAGGCAACTGACTGTGTAAAGCCACATAAAACAAAAAAAATATGATGTATATGCCGAGTTCAGCGACTAATCAGCCGGAATCAGCTGAGGTGAAGTGACGGTGACCAGCGAAACCTAGCTGTTACTCAGTTGTCATGAAGCGATAATATTAGCTATATGCACCAAAATCATATTTTGTACCAGGCTGTAAACATGTTTTTATCAGCTGTAAAATTGGCCACTTTTGCATTGCAGTCAGAGAACATCTGTATTTCCTGGAGCCAGCCCCCAAAGGCGTGTCGATGAATTGCAGTTTCAGTTAGTTCCCGATTGGCTTCACGAGGGAGAGTGGGATGTTGCCGATTAGTGTAACCACAGATATAGGGACACTGGAGTGTTTTAAAACAATAAAAATCAGTTGACTAATTGGCTGTTCGCTCATATTTCAGCTTATAAACAAACCAGCTGATCTTTGCGGCTTTAAACGCCCCAGTGTCCCTGTATCTGTGGTTAAACTCAGTAAACAGCGGTGAGTTCGGTGAACTAATGACCTTCACGGCCAATCACAGTCAATTCTGTTGAGCATGTGAACACAATGGCAAATCAGTGCGGTTTCAGAACACGCTCAAATGTTAGCGGGAAACAGACGTTTTAAAAATTCAGTATCGATTGGTATCAAATTCCAGTATCGTGACAACACTAATTTGTATTGAAAAACTTCTGATACAGTTTCAGTTTACTGCATTAAACCCATCAGAATGGCCTCTGTGTGGCTGTATACGATGACCTCCAGCTGACCTCAGTTCAGTGACTGACATTCTGTCCCGTTTGAGGTCTTTCTAGAGGTTCTCCACAACAACAGGAGGATAATAACAGCACAGAATGACGAAGAGACAAGCAAAAGAGCTTTGTGAAGGCATCCATTCATTGTCTTCCTCTAAAACCTCATGTGAGGAGCAAACGTGAAGATCCTTTCAGAAAGATCTCCCACATCATGTTTTCTGACCGCTACACGTGATGAAACGCATCTGCGGGTTAGGACTGATTTCTGATCTGTCCTCATGGGTCATGGTGAAGCTGACAGTGATTTGAGGCAGTTTTACAAATGACATCATCATTCTCAAACCGCATTAGCTTCATTTATTGTGAGTGTCAGCGAACAGTTTGACCTTCCCTAACACACACTGCATGCTCACAAACTAAAAGAAATATAAAATAAAAAAACACTAGAGAGACACCACTAGCTGTCTTATTTTAGGGTAATGGAGAAACTACTAGCTTAGTTTTTATAAAAGTTAAAATTTATACATATTTAAAGATCCCATGAAATTAAAATAAAGCTTTTTAGACATTATTATCAGTATTGTTAGTTTTTAAGACATCTTTAAGCTAGTGCGCTCAATAGCACACAGACAAAATTTGCATTTAGAAGATATAAAACTGATATAAACAGTTATGCTGGGTTCAGACTGCAACAGGTTTTGAGAAATCACCGACAAATACCTGAAATCACAGGCAAATCGGTGCTCATTCAAGTGAATTACAAATTACACTATCAAGGACGTGATATGAGAGAATCGCCCATGATTCACCAACACCAGTGAGATATTTGGCGTGCTAAATACCTGAACCTGTTTTCCCCAATTTCTGTTTAATGGAGAGAAGATATTTTTTTCAACATATTTCTAAACATAATAGTTTTAATAACTCATTTCTAATAACTGATTTATTTTGTCTTTGCCATGATGACAGTAAATAATATTTGACTAGATATTTTTCAAGACACTTCTATACAGCTTAAAGTGACATTTAAAAAAATAATAATAATAATTTTGACCCTAAAATGTAAAAAAAATAAAAATAAAAAAGCCGACAGTGTTGAGTGGGGTGTGTGTGTGTTTATGTATGTATTGTTGTTATTATTAATAATAAATAATAATGAACAACGTTATATGATCTAAATTTCCACCAGTTGATTTATATTGGATTATTATATATTTTTTTTATTTTATTAAAACAGGCCTGCAAGTAGGCAATACAAAGTAATGACATAATATAAACTTTAAAGTTCAAACAGGCTGCAAAAATCAGCAAAACAAAAAACATTTGCAATACTTCCTAAATAAGTGCTTAATAATAAATACTTTACCTTTTAACATTTCTTTAGAACTTTAGCTGACCATGAATCCCTAATGATAGGATATCTTTAAAATTCATGCTTCCAGTATCCAAAATATTGTAGTCTTCTGAGTTTCAGAAGGATAGCATCCTTATTTTATTTTATTTATTTGTTTTTTTGCATCAGATATATTGCCTGATGAAAGCCAGCGCCAATATTTCATTGCTCCATATTATTTCTGTCGTTTTCATAAAAGGGGTAAAATAAACATTCATAAAAAAGTTTGCTTTCCAGTTGTTCAGTCAGACTTACTGTAAAGGATAACCCAGTGTATTTACTTGAAATACATACTCCGCAACAATGGACATTTTGATATGCTTGGGTAGGCTATTTGATTTGTTCTCACACTCGGTCTCGGTTATATTGTGTGATGGAAGATCATGCGGGCATGTGCCGGTTTTTTGAGTCGAGCTGTAACAGCCGCGTGGCAGAGTTTATTCAGTATGATTCCACCTATCCCAGCTTCAACTGTATTTATTAGAAGTGTAACGCTTGCAATGCATAGGTCTGTCACATCTATTTTTTGCTTTAGAATATATTGCACCAAAATATATTGCAATAAACAATAGTATTGTCATTTAAGGCCATTTTATGGCACTCATTATATAATGCCAGAATGACAATATAATATCATCACAATGCAAGTACACTCTTCCAAGAACACATCATTTTTATTATTAAGAATATTTAATTTAATTATAGTCATTTTCACAGTATAATAATGAGGCATTGGAATCAGAATGTGAAAACACATATCCTAAATTAATAATAATAAATTTTAACATAAAAGTGCAAGGTAAAGAGTAACAGAGGCTGTAATATCTGCTACCAGATCTATTTTTAGCTGTCAGACACCCACATAAAGATATACTATAGTAATTTATAGTAAATACTAGTGTTTTTTAAGCATACTGACTCTGACACCTCCAATAGAGATTGAGATGTTGCACAATCAGCTAAAATGTTGCTAGAATTGGTTATTATATATGGGCGATATATATTACATCACTAAAAATAATTGAGGTCATGTCCATGTGTTGTGTGATAAGCCCATATATCAATTATTGTGACAGGCCTAGCCATGCATGCCTTATCCTCCGAATTATTCTGATTGGTCCACTGCTGTAGAATTGACAGTAACGAGCGCCACAAAAAAACGTGGTACTTATGTGTGAGATGCAAATCCCTCATATCCGGTAAATGCCTTTACATAGAAAAACAATGGAAATATAACATTCTATCTCATCTCGTGTGCACATGACTTGCTTCTCTATGAACTCTTTTCACAAGACTGTTATGATCCTTTTAACGTCAGCATCCTTAATCCTTGGAAGTTTTTAATGTTTATTTTAAAATAAAAACGTGTATATATATATATATATATATATATATATATATATATATATTTTTTTTTTTTTTTTTTTTATGTATGTACTATATCATCTTTGAATCAAATTACAAAGAAACAAATGACCGCTCATGCAAGGTGTTTCTAATGCTGTGTCTATAGGGAGAGACAGTAAATTTTACATTTTTCTCTATTCCGGCTGCTGTTATCAGTCTCCCATTTTTTTTTCCTTTTTATAAAAGTCTTGATAACACTATCATTGAGTTTTTCTTTTAATATTTCAGCAAATAGGATTGTAAAAAATGATTTGTTGTACTCTCCCAGTCACTGCACTCTAAGCTTACCCAACTATGACGACTTCCACTGCTGAAAATTCGAAAATGGGAAAAGGGTCCATACACACGCGCACATACACAAGACTGAACAGTTGTTGCCTGCTGCACCCGCTGTTATGAATGCACATAGTGGCGTTAGCATTTTCATCAAAAGAGATTTTAGTTTGGAAGCTTATTGTATCTAACGCACAATTACTTGTTTCTGTTGTTTTAGGAGAGGGGCGGGTTCAACCTTTGAATGTTTAATACACAGTCTCCTAATTATAAAGTTTTCTTTTTTTTTATTCTATTTATGTTTACATGAATCTTTTTTCTGTAGCAGATTGTAACAAATCAAGTCTGTTCATAATAAACAGAAAAAGCAAGCCCTGGGGATTTGTTGCTTATTCCTGTTGTACTTAACCCATATTGAACAATGACCCCAAAACCAATGTACAAAACGAACCGTGACTTGTGTACCATTACACTACTGTGTAATTAGGCAAGTCATTGGACAACAGCGGTTTGTTCTGCCAATCAAAAAGAAATTATCTTTAGGAGGCTCATAATATTGACCTTTAAAGACACCAGATAAAAAATTATAAGAAATACTGTGACATTTACAGATGACAACCGCTAAAATGTAACTCAGTGTAACTTAGTGAAACTACTTTTAACATACAATTTTAAATATTGTTTTTTTTGTGTTAAAGCTATTGTATTAAAACCCTTTTTTAGCCATTTATAACAATTCTACAAAACCTCTATTTCAAAACACATTTAATGATCTTCATCTTAATCATTTTACATTACAAGAAAAAATTACTTCCCCTCTCTCTGCTCCCAATGCTGTCCTGTCTGTCCTCCACTATCCTATGCGAATAAAAGGTGAAAAAGCCCTAAGAAAATTATTATAACAAAAATTATAATAAAAATAATAACTCATTATAAGCAGAGCCAGACCAAAACTACAGACATTTTTTGCAATTTCTGTGCAGAATTTTGTAAATAAAATTAAAAAAATAAAAATAAACCTGTGGATTTATGCGGAATTTGCGAGTATCATAATTAAAAACTTGATTTATGAAAATAAATAAAACATTTTTAACTTTTATTTAATGTTTATAATGCAAAAAAACTGATACACAAAGCAAGTCTCTCATAATATATTTAATTATTAATATTACTTTACAAACTGTATTGTAAATAAATCATATGAACATTTTCATAGTTGTCAATGACACTAATGGAATTAACCAATCAGAAGACGTTAAAACAAGTGTTTAGTTTCAGGTTGATTAAAATCTGGTTAATTGAATAAATATGCACTGATGGATGAAACACCAAATGCACACAAACACAACAACTTAACTGCTTATTCAGACGATAATCTAAATATTTGTGATATTAAATCAACCAGTCAATAGATAACTTAATTAACAATATTTAAACATCTAGAATAATTTAAAAAAACAACCCCAAGCAGAGCTTAATCTTATAAAAAACTATACATGATCAATAATAAAAAATAAATATATAGTTGGATAAATGGATAGTAATTTACTCACCCTTTGATTGTTCTAAACCTTTATGAGTTTCATCTATTGAACACAAAAGAAGATACTTTGAAAAATGGCAAAAACTGTTTGTATTTGTTTTCCCTACCATGGAAATCAATAGTTACAGATTTTCAGCTTTCTTAAAAATATCCTCTTTTGTGTTCAACAGAGAAAAGAAATTCATAAAGACTTGGAACAACTTGATGGCAAATAAATAGTGAGTCATTTTTAAATCCCTTTAATAAACCTATTATTAAGAAACTGTCCATCAATGTTCAACACCAATAGATTAAAAACCACCACAAATTCTAGAGGTTATCCTTTATTATATAATCTTTCAAGTAGGGCTGGGCGATTTTTTCGATTAATTTGAATTTACGTTTTAAGACGTTTAAATTTTTTATTAAAAAAAATCGAGGTATCGCGATTTTTTTAATAAACATTAAAGCAGCTTTTCCACTATCATGCCAAAACGTTCTACACTGTTAAGACAACCGTGCTGAATTGTGCTGATAGATTCTGTGTGTTGATGTCGCGGCTCTGTTGATGAGCTACCACAGCTGGCTCAGTCGCGAGGTGCGCGTGTAGTCAGGGGAGGCGCGCGATGCGGTGCCAGGCGAAAGTATAAATCCAGCTTTACACTCAGGGCCGGCGTGTCCATAGAGGTGACCTAGGCGGCAGAATAGTGAGCAAGACACACACCCCCCCGGTCCTCACTTGCAGACTCTTTGAACAACGAGGAAATAATTGCACCTAATTCAAAGCCCAGACGTCTGGTTTTGTATTTTATACCTGCGCACCACCTGAAGGACGGTTACGGCGTGTTGTGAATGTCGGCTGTCACCGCAGAAAGTCAAATCTTTCTTTAATTTGGACTTTTGCTTGAAAGCTTTACGGAGTGGCACAGTAGCTGTCCAGGGTACTGTAGCTATGAATTAAATCATAACCCAGATATGAACCAATAAACAATTAAAATAAATGAATAAATAAAATAAATATGGATTCTTAAATGTAGGTATTGTTTTTACTCCAAAAAAAATCTATACGTTTTGACAAATGTTTTATAAAAATAAATTGAGCAATTCTCAACATTTCAGCTATAGGCTGTTATACGATTCAGTTAAATATAAGACAAACATTTAAATATAGATAGATATGTAACAGGTTTCTGTGGGGTTTTTTGTTGTTCATGGTGATCTTCAATATATACTGGGTGGTGTAGCTACACATGAATATTTTCTAAAACGTCAAGCGGGAATTTGTCTATAGGAATGTAATAGGCTACACCATGTTGACCAATTTATGTATGTATGGCCATTAAAAATACATGTTCCTTAACCAGATGGTTTTTCAAGTTACTTATAAAGAGATTGTTACTTCAGTCATGTTGTTGTAATGTTTTAAGTTGACTATAGTTACACAGTAAAAAAAATAATTTAAAAAAATCGAATCGTAAAATCGAAATCGTGAATCGATAAAACTTTATGAAAAAATCTAGATTTTTTTTTGCCATATCGCCCAGCCCTACTTTCAAGATAATAATATTAACATCATTGAATATAACAATTAGCAAATGAATTTATGCTAATCTAGTCTTATTACCAGCAGTTGTTCTATTGTAGCCTAGACAACATTACACAACATAGAAATTGCTAAAATCAAGATTATGAACATCTAATAAGCATAGCATTGAGGTAAAATTGATTTAATATTCACACATTCAATCATTTTTGAACAGTGGGAACTCGTGACATGCTCTTTATATTGTTTACCACGCTACTTTGAATATTTAGTCTGAAATTGCATGTGAGAATGGCTTCAAAACAGCATTAGCACTATTTAATCGACTGTAAACAATGTACTTTAATAGTCACTGGCTGCTAATATGCTTTACCTGTTTATAATATGCTTCTAAAATTGTGTTATTAAGGAGAAACTCTGAATGTGTATGAATATAAAACCAAATTTACCTCAATTTGTAATTTAAAAAGTGTATAACCAAACAATATTATCAAATACTGCTAGATGAATAACCATAGCCCTAACCTTAACCCAAATGATCCCATAACTAGCCTTCTGGTTTAATCAAGCAAACATGTTAGACCATCAAAAAGACAAGGCCAAAACATCTGACAGGCCTTAAATCAACTATAAATCATCAATATTACGCAATTCACATTGATTATTATTATTATTATTTAGTAAAAGTCCCGAGGTGATGTCACAGCAGCCAGGCTTCAGCTTTGACAGCTCACACCGGCAGCAAAGCTCCGGAAAGCCCGTTAATCCGCGTCCGAGTCCGCCTAAATAAACTCTCTCGTCTCCAATTCATGTGTAATTATATTAAATCCTCAATTTAATCCTGATTGTTGCTATTGGCAACCAGCAGCCTGTTAGCCATTAGCACATCTAGCATACAGATGCCTTTGATTAAAACGCTCCGTCACATTCGTTCACACAGATTTGAGGCCTTCCGGAGAGGCTCGTTAAAACCACAGGGACTTACCGGGAGCCGAGGACTGATTTCTTCCGAGCACCGGTGACAGAAGAACCGGCAGGGCCGCGGGGTTGCTTCCGCCATCTTCACTGCACGACCGACTGAAAGCGAGAACGAGGCGAGGTATGGAAGCCGGGACGGAGCAAAAAGAGTGCCGCTGCGCTGTGAGCGAGTGCGCACGACGGAACGCGTTTGGGAAAATACACAAAGCTGCCTACACACCGTATGCGTTTACATATCAAATGTATTTACATAGTTAAACTTCCCTACTACTGTTTTCTTTCATTCACATTTTAAATGCTTTTCGTCATTTGTGTTTAATGTTTTGACATTATTAACGCCTGTGTTCTAACCACATTATGTGTTTTCCAGCATTTCTATTTATATTAACTGAATATTGTAGCATTGTAACATTATGGCACAATATAAGCGACAATTATTTTAGAGCGACCCCTAGTGGACACAGAGGGATTCGATCAATTAATTTTCATCTGCAGTATTATTTTTAGTCATTGTCTCAGTGGCTTTGGTGCATTTCTCACAACACTGTTTACATTTGCACAACAGTTCATGCATTTCTCAAAACAATTAGTCATTTGTGCACATCATAGTAGCAGTTTCTCATTCCTTCCGGCAAATTGCAAATGCTATTGGACATGCATCAATTACTTTCATATAACTCTGCTGTTTTATAACATTATCACTTGCTTATGTCAGTCAAAATGAACTAAACTTGTGGATGCTGAATAGTCATTCCATATAAAACTAACAGTCCTCATTTCATTACTTGAGTCATTACATACACAAATGTTGAACTAATTTTATAAAACATTTTTTAATCTTTTTTTTTCTAAAAATGTCTTCTAAATTGAACAATTTGATGAATGATTTACAGACCTGTGTATGTTGTAGGTTCAGTTTTAATATGTACTGCAGTATTGTGTACAGTAGTGCACAGCTCTACCCAAAGGGAGTTTATGTTTGTTGTAAATAAGAGTGTATTTATTATTTTGCACAATGCTGTGAATCAATTAGAATTGTAAAGAGCATCTGCAGTAAACATGTGAAACACACATATTCAGTGTCTTGTACTCAGATACCTCACTAAATGCAGTGATGTCTAACTTTACTGTAGTTTTCAAATGGCTGTGCAAATAGTTTATACAGTAGTGCTGTCTGAAGCATTTTCAGGACGTGTCACCAATATCTGACTTTTATGCATTGGTCCTAATGAAAACATGACAAAGCCATTTGACTATCTTGTTCATAAACAATGGTGTCAGGACTTTTTATTTTGATGACACTGACACTTTTATTGACATGAAAACTTGCTTTTGAGGAATGAGCTCTCCATTTTAATCAAGTGACACGCTTTTGCAGGTTATCCACTAGGTTTTGCAGTACTAATTGTTTTGAGAAATGCATGAACTGTTGTGCAAATGTAAATAGTGTCGTGAGAAATGCACCAAAGCCACTGAGAAAAACTGTAAAGTCAGTTAAAAACTACCATTGATGATCCTAATATGTTGTTTCTATGTAGTTTTATTTAATCGGACACCGAGTTCTGTTATGAATGTTTCTGAATATTTGTAATGCCGTTATGATCCTGTAGATGGCGCTAAAGCATAAACAACCACTCAGAAACGCACACTATCCAGATTATTCATTCATTAATTTTCTTTTCGGCTTAGTCCCTTTATAAATCACTGGTCGCCACAGCAGAATGAACCGCCAATTTATCCAGCACATGTTTTACACAGCGGATGCCCTTCCAGTTGCAACCCAGTACTGGGAAACGCCCATGCACACTCATTCACACTCAACTACTACAGACAATTTAGCTTACCCAATTCACCTATAGGAAACCCACGCCAATACGGGGAGAACATGCAAACTCCACACAGAAATGCCAACTGACCCAGCTGTGGCTCGAATCAGCGACCTTCAAGCTGTGAGGTCACAGTGCTAACCACTGAGCCACCGTGTCACCAGTATATAAATTTAAATAATAGTTATAATCCCCTTCAGTCTTACACACACTCATGATGACAGGAGCAGAAATCAAGACAAGAAAAGCAAAAGTGTGTTAAAGTCAAATAAACACTGAGGTCACTGCACACACACACACACACACACACACACACACACACACACACACACACACCTGTCAGCTGTGCAGTGAATGCGGTCTGACTGATGTTGAGCACATCTGCTTCCCATTAGGACTTCTACACCAACTAGCCTTCAGAGTTATTCAAAGGCGAGAGTTCACCATGTTTACACCAGCAGGGAGAACAGATACCCTGAACAACCTTCATCTCTACTTCAGCATAGTCAAGTGACACTGTCGACCCACAGCAAGAAGATCGCTGGTTCGAGTCCCAGCTGGATCAGTTGGCATTTCTGTGTTAAGTTTGCATGTTCTCCAGGTGTTGGCGTGGGTTTCCTGCCAATGGTCTTGTCGTTGATCCCAGTTGTAAGAGCAACAGATAATAACTTGACTTCTAGTTAATAATTTGGAAAAGTGGCAGAAGGTGGATTTTTCTGATGGATCATCTGTTGAACTGCATCCCATCATCACAAATACTGCAGAAGATCTATTAGAACCAGCATGGACCCAAGATTCTCACAGAAATCAGTCAAGTTTGGTAAAGAACAATCATGGTTTGGGGTTATATTCAGTATGGGGGCGTGCGAGAGATCTGCAGAGTGGATGGCAACATCAACAGCCTGAGGTATCAAGACATTTGTGCTGCCCATTACATTACAAACCACAGGAGAGGGCAAATTCTTCAGCGGGATAGCGCTCCTTCTCATACTTCAGCCTCCACATCAAAGCTTCTGAAAGCAAAGAAGGTCAAGGTGCTCCAGGATTGGCCAGCCCAGTCACCAGACATGAACATTATTAAGCATGTCGGGGTAAAATGAAAGAGGAGGCATTGAAGATGAATCCAAAGAATCTTGATGAACTCTGGGAGTCCTGCAAGAACGCTTTCTTTGCCATTCCAGATGACTTTATTAATAAGTGATTTGAGTCATTGTAGTTATGTATGGATGCAGTCCTCCAAGCTCATGATGGAGTCAGACACAATATTCATGCTTTTTGCATTGCAGCATGACTTTATATTCTATACTGGACATTATTTCTGTTAATGACAAGACTTTTGACTAAGCAAAGTCAGACCTTACTGTCCTAATTAAATAATTCAAAATCAAGGCATGATCATATTTTATTTTGGTAAAATAAGCGTCATCTAGAGGCCTTTCATATAAGCCCCTTCTGATATTAGGTTTACAGGTTTCCAACATTCTTCAAAATATCTTTGTGTCTTTCTTCTGTTGAACACAAAAGAAGATTCTTTGAAGAATGCTGAAAACCGGTAACCACTGACTTCCATAGTACAGAAAAAACAAATACCATGGAACTTAATGGTTACAAGTTTTTAATATTCTTCAAAACATCTTATTTTGTGTCTTCCTTTTGTTGAACACTAAAGAAGATATTTTGAAGCATGTTGGAAACCTGTAACTATTGAATTCCACAGTAGGAAAAACAAATACTGAGGAAGTCAATAGTTACAGGTTCCCAACATTCTTCAAAATATCTTCTTTAGTGTTCAACAGACAAAAGACACTCATAAAGATTTATAATCACATGAGGGAGAGTAAGAAGTGAGTAAATTTACATTTTGGGGTGAACTTATTTGCCACAAGACAAGATTAAAGGGATAGTTCACCCAAAAATTAAAATTTACTCACAATTTACTCTCCCTCAAGTGGTTCCAGTATCTTATCTTTTCTATCTGTAACCATTGACTTGCATATTAAGAAAAACAAATACAATAAAAGTCAATGGTTACAGGTTCCCAACACTCTTCAAAATATATTTTGTGCCTTTCTTCTGTTGAACGCCAAAAAAGATTAGTTATTATTAGCTGTTCCTAAAACTTATACAGGCAAAAAACCTTTTGTCAAGTAGTGTGTATGGAGAAAACAATTCCCTGCTCTGTTAAACATTATTTCATGAGTTCACACTTAGATATTGCTTGATAATAATAGCAGGTTTGGCATGCTGTCCTGAAAAAGAACCCTGAGCTCAATACCCTGAGCTGAGAATATTTGAGCCCAGCATACCTGCCAACATTTGTCTCTGAAAATCTGGGAGACTGGGGTGGGGGTGGGAGGCTTAGGTTGGGATGGGTGGTTTGGGGCATCAGCTTCAACGCTTCCCCTCGGCGGTAAAGTCTAGATTGGATATGCGGCTGGCCAGAAGTGCAATATGCACATTAATATAGCAGCATTTTTTTATGACACTTTATAACAATAATTAATATTTTACAGTACTGTGACGGTTGGGTTTAGTGTTGGGGTGGGGGTAGGCGTTAAAAAAATACAATTTATTGGGTAATTTAATAGATAACATAAATAATACTCAGTACAACTACTGTTTTTTTAGGTTACTGTGACGGTTGGGTTTGGGGTGGGGGTAGACGATAATAAAATACAATAAATGGGAAATTTAATAAATAACATAAATAGTTCTCATTAACTTCCGGCCGCAAATGTATCTGTTCTAGCAACAACCCCCATCAGCGTTGCCGAACAGCATTGTGGATCCGTCGGCCACGCTTCAGTGGCCTTGATCGCTGCAGAAGTTGGGACTTTCTCAACTTTTCAAGTGCTGACGGAAGCGCCAGCCAATCAGATCGCTGTTTGCAAATACACCAGCTCAGACAGTAGCCGATTGCTGACTAATTTCATTGGCTGACGCTGCTATGACGATCGCGTCAGCCCCAACTTCAGACACGCCCTCTTTCAAGTGTTGACGCTGAAGCCCCGTGTGAATGAGGAGTTACAGATTGTACCAATCACCTGCGAACCGGGGGAAGGGGTTGAAATTCCGGGAGGTTTCCTGGAGAAATGACAAACCGGGAGGTGGGTCTGAAATACGGGAGACTCCCGGGAAAAACGGGAGTGTTGGCAGGTATGGAGCCCAGGGGGTGATACTTCAAAAAACAAAGATGAGGGAGTAATGCTAGTCGGGCTTTTTATAGTGAGTATGGAATGATCCGATTGGCTTACTATTGATTACAGATAAGAGACCAGCTGCGATCAATCATATCACGTGCTCCTCCTGAAATTAGTTTGTGAAACTGCACTTTGGAATCTCAAATAAAATAATAAAAATGTCATTAATAGTTTAGTCTTCAGTGGCATATATTGATGCTGCAGTCACACTAGAGTTTGTGCGTGTGAAATTCTGTTGTACGGCGCTGCGAAAAGGGGCGGGATTAAACAAGATGATTAGACATTAAAAAAAAGCGAGCGATTGCTCCATTTTTTAAATTCCTGTCCAGAGAGGTCATGTTTTGATCTTCTATTGGTCTCACGCAATCATGTGATATGATTTCGCAGGTCAGAGTTCACCAAGCTTGAACTTTCCAATGCAGCGAACTGCGAAACTTGGCGCACAAGCTTGCGTTTCCGGTCATTCACATGCGTATGAATGTAAGTCTAAAGGGAGAAAGGTGTAGTCTGACCGCAGCTTTACTTGGAATTTAATTCTTCAGTAAAATAATTAACATCTATGTGCGATTTGTAAAAAAAAAAAAAAAAAAAAACATTTAATTAGTGTGAATCAAACTCTGTATATTTGAGACATACGGATACAGATTAAATAGCCTTTCTATGCAAAATCATCAAATCAAATGTTTTCCTAACAATGTGAATCACCAGGAGACAGAAAGACTAAAACCTCACATGAGGAAATCATCACATAATTAAAAAACAAACAAACATGTTGGTTTTAATACTCAAACCAGAGATATGAATATGAAATGTGAACTATATACACATGGAATATGATCTGGATGAAAAAATGATCTTTACATGCTGCTGCTGTAATAATAATAATAATAATAATAATGATAATAATAATAATAATAATAATAATAATAATAATAATAATAATAATTCATGATCAGTAAAAAAAAAACCCTTAAAAGCGGCAGTTCACCCATAATTGGAAACTCTGTAATCATTTCCTCTCCCTTAAGTGGTTATAAACCTTTATGAGTTTCTTTCTTCTGTTGAATGCAAAAGGAGATATTTTGAAGAATGTTGAAAACCTCTAACTATTGACTTCCATAGCAGGAAAACAAATACAATGGTTACAGGTTTCCAACATTCTTCAAAATATCTTCTTTTGTGACTTTTTTCTGTTGATCGCTAAAGAAGATATTTTGAAGCATGTTGGAAACCTGTAACCACTGACTTCCATAGTAGAAAAAACGAATACCGTGGAAGCCAGTGATTTCAGGTTTGCAACATTCTAAGAAGAAATACACTCATAAAGATTTATATCCACTTGAGGGAAAGTAAATAGTGAGTAAATTTACATATTGGGGTGAACTTATTTTCCACAAGACAAGA
>CAIGQZ010001210.1:5037560-5052720 GCA_903798205.1 Danio tinwini
ATCTATTCTAGTCTATCATATTCTATCCTGTTCTATTTTACTCTATTTTATTTTACTTTATTCTATTTTATTCTATTCTGTTCTATTCTATTCTATTCTGTTCTATTTTATTCCGTTCTGTTCTGTTCTGTTCTATTCTATTATTTTGTTCTATTCTGTTTCTATTCTGTTCTGTTCTGTTCTATTCTATTCTGTTCTGTTCCTTACCATTTTATTCCATTCTATTCTATTCTATTTTATTCTATTCTATCCTATGTTGTAGCTCACCGTCCTGTGCGCTGCTGGTGGGCAGAGATATATTGTGACTCTGGCTGTCGAGGGTCTCCAGAAAGGACACCAGGTTCTCATGATGGGACAGTTCTTCAGCCACGGGGAAGGACACCACCATCATGTTTATGGGAGCGTCTCCTTCTGTCAGAGCACGAAAGAGTGATGGGATTGGGCGATAAAGCTCCTCCACCGTGCTTTTGGAGGTGGCAGGACTGTCATTGTAGCTCCTGGGGTTACACATCCCTGCCAGACATAAAAAAAACACAGAGCCGGTATAAGATCCTGACAGTATGATGACCTTGGATAAAAATGTCATGCTTTCACAGTATTGTGATTACTGCTCTAAAATACAGTTGAAGTCTGAATTATTAATTTGACCTATTCTGTATGTGAATGTGCCATATTGTAATGGTGTAAAGCTTGGCTGTTATTTTTTTAAAACTTAAAATTATTCTTAAATGATCTCTTCTTTCTGTTGTTGTTGTTGTTGTTGTTGTTGTTGTTGTTGTCTCTGTAATTTTGTAGCAGTAAAATAGTAACAAATAATAAAAAAACTAATATGCATTACCTTTATTATCATTACCTCCATTATTATACCTAATTACACTCATTATTTGCCATGCCCCATGCTTCTGCAACATTCTTGAATAAATAAAATATAAAATTCATGAATAAAATAATTGTAATAATAAAAAATATATATTCACATACATTTACATATACACACACACACACACACACACACACACATATATATATATATATATATATATATATATATATATATATATATGTCCTTCGAGTGCTCCGGTTTCCCCCACAAGTCCAAAGACATGCACTATAGATGAATTCATTCATTCATTCATTTTTTTTTTTGGCTTAGTCCTTTTATTAATCTGGGGTCGCCACAGCGGAATGAACCGCCAACTTATCCAGCATTTTTTTTATGCAGCGGATGCCCTTCCAGCCGCAACCCATCTCTGGGAAACATCCGTGCACACTCATTCACACTCATACACTATGGAAAATTTGGCCTCCCCAATTTACCAGTAGCGCATGTCTTTGGACTGTGGGGGAAACCGGAGCAACCGGAGGAAACCCACGCGAACGCAGTGAGAACATGCAAACTCCACACAGAAATGCCAACTGACCCAGCTGAGGCTCGAACCTCTTCTTGCTGTGAGGCGACAGCACTACCTACTGCGCCACTGCGTCACCTATAGGTGAATTGGGTAACCTAAATTGTCCGTAGTGTATGAGTGTGAATGAGAGTGTATAGGTGTTTCCTAGTGATGGGTTGCAGCTGGAAAGGCATCCGCTGCGTAAAAAAAATATGCTGGATAAGTTAGCAGTTCATTCCACTGTGGCAAAGTGCCTTTAAGGCAAGTCATTTCACTCTTGGACAGTATGCATTCTGCATTCTGTTTGAGTGGAGAAACATCAAATTCTCCAAAACTACTTGCCAAGCTTACAATTACACTACAGATTACGAATAATCAAAAGAATTACACAACTCTTTCTCTTTAGTTTTATTTCTAAATGTTTGTATCACACAAAATCTGGTCCGAGACCCTCCCCCTGAGAATTGTCATCGCTGATTGACTACTGTACTAGAAGGCGAGCTTTATTAGCTCTATAGCGGTCGCTGATTGGCTCCTGTACAAGAAGACGGGGCTTCATTCGCCATATTACACTTTTCCCGTTCAAAAGTATACAAGTGACACGTTCTGACATGTGGTGACCCCTGATTATTAAAAGGACTAAGTAGTGTGTGTGAATGAGTGTTTCCCAGCGATGGGTTGCAGCTGGAAGGGCATCTGCTGCATAAAACATATGCTGGATAAGTTGGCGGTTCATTCAGCTGTGGCGACCCCAGATTAATAAAAGGACTAAGTAGAAAAGAAACTAAAAGAAAATATATGGGACAACACGGTGGCTAAGTGGGGAGCACTGTCACCTCACAGAAAGAAGGTTCAAGTCCTGGGTCAGTTGCCATTTCTGCGTGGAGTTTGCATATTCTCCCCGTGTTGGCGTGAGTTTCCTCCGGGTGCTCCGGTTTCCCCCACAGTTCAAACACATGCGCTACAGGTGAATTGGGTAAGCCAAATTGGCTGTAGTGTACAGCATGTGTGCGAATGAGTGTGTATGGGTGTTTCCCAGTACTGGGTTCCAGCTGGAAGGGCATCCACATTGTAAAACATATGCTGGAATAGTTGGCGGTTCATTCCCCTGTGGCGGCCCCTGATGAATAAAAAGACTAAGCTGAAGGAACACCAGACGCGCACATTCGCATAAGTTTTAATGAAAGTAAAATTCCGCTCTGTGGTGCAGCAGAAATATGAACAGTGTCCAGAGCAGGCCCGAATTAAGAATTCAGAGGCCCCTGGGCACAATGTCTTGTAGGGCCCCCTACAAGGCCGCACCCCTATAGTTGAATTAAAAAATAGGATTAATATAATATTTTTTAAATAAAGTTAATCTATAATATTTTGCCCACATTTTTTAAATAAATGGCATAGTACACATTTATAGTCAACAAAGATTTCCCTGATTTTAAAAGCATTTAAAGCACACTTTGATAAAAAAATACTAATATAACTAGTGAAAATTAATGGTTTTTAATATACTTGTTCAAGTTCACTGAAGCAGAACTAAAAATGTATATTTAAGGGTATTTTAATGTATAACTTCTACAAAGTTATAATGCATATGATTTGGATATAACACCTCTCCAGTCCAGTTCTATGAATCTGAGTCCTCCATAATACACTGATTAATGATTCCTACTGTCTCCCTCGTGATGAAGAAGAGCAGGCAAAAAGCACTTGATTATAAAGCTGAAAGTATCCGATATCACACACACTGTACCAGTTCTCTCCTGTCTCTCTCCTCTTCAGGGGCTTTTTCTGTCTCTCTCTATGTCTCTCTCTCTCTATGAGGTCGGAGAATATGGGTAAAGCAGGGCGACTAACATTGTAAATACAGATTAATTATATTAAGATGTCGCTAACATTTAACACCAGGTGGAAAAAACCTGTTTATAGAATATTTATTATTATCATCCTTATTAAATACCTTGTGACTCATTTTATATATTTTATATACTTTATTTTTTAAACAAAACTTTCCTTTCTATTGAAAATACATTTATTTCCAATCTGATATATAATGGGGGGAAAAAAGAAGAACGTGTTCATCAGTCGCTGGTTTCGAATCGGGTTCATGATCGATCGGCTCAAAGCATGTTACCATGCTCTTTACGAGCTACGCCACACCCTACTGCTTTCTCTGCGCTCTTTAGTTATGTTGTCTATGTCGATCAAATGGCGCTGGCGGGAAGCACTCAACTAGCTTATTCCAACGAGGTGCGCTATTTGCACTTAGCCTAAATAGACACTCCAAAATCAGCATTTTTTCCCCCTCGCAGGGGCCCCCCCTGGGCCTGTGCCCATAATGTGACTGGGCGCCGCAAACAGCCACCAACTTGCGGCGCCGGTGTGTGTACCCTGATAGAAACCTACGTATAGAATTCTGAAATGCGTAGTGCTAAGTTGCAGAGAGCCACTTGCGTTTATCTGCCGCAACAAAATATTAAAAACATTCAGAACATAACGCGATGTCTGCACAAGTCATTTTTGGTGGAGACAAGCAGACATTATTACTTTTTGCACTAGGTCAGTCTTGCTTGTCACCAAGGTATGTGATACACAGACACACACACACCATACCTGCCAACATTTGATTCATGAATTCCGGGAGACCGGGGGTGGGGGGGTTGTGCAGAGGTACGCGCGAACTAAAGAGAGGAGGGAGAGGCGGGTGGAAAGGTGCCCGCTAACTGTAGAGCGGGGAGGGGTGCACGCAGACAAAAGAGCATGCGCACATGTACTAGGTTTCAGGCCGGACTGTACCTGGGGGCGGGGGGGGGGGGGGGGTGTAATTCTGGGAGTTTTACGGAAGACAAAACAATACGAGAGTGAAATACGGGAGACTCCCGGGAAAAACGGGAGTGTTGGCAGGTATCACACACACACACACACACACACACAAATGAACATTATAAAAAAAGATATTACGAGTCAGAGTCAGACGTAAAGTTTGCTGTACAGTTGGCAGTTCCAGAGTTTGTATGAACCGTACCCCAGACCACCTCTTTCAGGCGGACTAAGGTATGGTTTATGGGTGCGCACCCGAGTTCAGAAGACTAGAGTTCATACATACTGTACTCTGTCAAACGAACCTGGGTGCAGACCAAAAGTGCTAGAGTGATCGCATCTTTATAAGCTAGCCATCCAATCACAGTGGAGAAGGGGTGGGACAATACCACGCAACTGTCAGCAAACGTCAAAGAATTTCAACTTGTAATGGTACAGCCGGGATACTCTATCATAGCAACTGACTGAATAAAACACTGCACTGGAAAAACACACAGCTGAGCTGTTTTAGAAAAACGTTTGTGTTTCGACAGCACAAAACTGCTTCTGTAGACAATCAGCCTAAACACTCATTCACATCAAACACATCTTTGCTTATAAAATGCAAGACGTGGTGCTCAGCAATGGGTTTGAATGAAGCGCGTGGTGATATTATAAACATGATGTAATATCGTCCATAATGGACACATTAGAAATAGGAAAGCAATATGTTATGATAAACACTTGAAGATCATATAACTCAATATATTCTGGACAAAGTCACAATGAGCGCCTACTCTGCCATGATATAACGGTAAATAAAACAGCTGCCATGCCAACTTTCTACTATAAACAGAAGCTCACAGCAGTTGCCCCGCCTCTGAGCTCTTCTGATTGGTCCACTGCACAAAACAGTTCACAAAAAAGTTCTTCAACTTTCACGACATATATAAAATGTGATTTGAGACGTGAGCGTAACGATCACACACACACATCTATTCAGCGCATGTTTACATTGAAAAACCCTAGGAAAAATGCTTTCTGTGTGAACAGCTCCTTAGAGTCTTTCTGCCGATGACAGCCTTAACAAGCCAACGGGACCACAGTTGAAGATGTTCAGAGCAGGACTGTCAGCAGCAGAGATAAAGCTCTGTTCATCAGCTAATAGATGGAGCTTTAATAAAGAGCAGATCTGCAGAGCGTGTGTTTCACATTATCTGCCGATCCACTGCCAGAACAGCTGCTTCTGATTAGGAGAATCAAGGCAGATTCAGGCCTTCAGGAACAACACACACTTCTGTCTCCCGGCTAATAAAGCTGTGTTTGAACACAACAATCTCTGCCGCTTCTGCCTTTCATGAGAATTGATGCGTCATGTGCTGTTGAGACACAGGAATGATTATTAAGACTCATCATTCGCATCTTGGTTTTGTTATGGTTGACAAAGTTTGTAAAAACACTACAGTTAACTACAGGGCCCCGTTTCAGAAAGGACGTTAAGTGAAAACTCAGAGTATGTTAACCCTGAAATGAGAGAAACTCTGGGTTTTCCGTTTCAAAATGGCAGGTTTGTCGAACTCGAGAAAGCAGGGTAAGACAAGCCTGTTTCTGAAAGAGAGGTAACATTAACTCAAGAGTCAGTTACCGTGGTAACTTAGGGTGCTTTCACACCTGCCTTATTTAGTTCGGTTGAATCGCACTAGAGTTTGTTTTCCCTGTTGATACGGTTCGTTTGGGCAGGTGAAATGTAGCAATCGTACCCGAGTGCACACCAAAAGCGGACCAAAAAAAGCATACCGAGACCACCACTTCAAGGAGGTCTCTGTATGATTTTTTGGTCCGCTTTTGGTGAGCATTTTCAAACGAACTCTGGAGCGGATCGTTTGTGGTGAGAACATGATCCGAACTAAAACAGACCTAACCACAAAAAGTACTGTGCCTTTTTGGACTAATCCAGCTGCCGTAGGCCGATGCGCTGTGCATTATTGAATGTGGAGGAGAAGTATTTGTTACAGCGCTTTACCAAGAGAGAGAGAGGGGGGGAAACATTACCTGATGGATCGTTGGTAATATTTCCGGAAGATAACCATGTTGCAGTTTAGTAAAATTAATTCACGCCTCCTTCTGAAGTGACGTACCATGCACTTTCGCCGTTTTCAATGCATAGTTCTTTCAAACATAGTTTTCCGACCACAGCCGCGCTTCATTCTCGAAATGTATAGTTTGTCTAAAGTGATGTATACAAACTATATAGTATACTATGAGCAGGGATACAATCAGCCAGCGCAGTCGTCCCTCCATAGTGAAAAGCGACATTTTGTGTCTGCCGGTTTGTTTATTTGTGGGAGTTTCATTGGCATTTTACCACACATGAATTCTGACCAATTGAAAAGCAGTTAAGGAAATACGTTCAACAACATCTGGCCAATGAGTGATGTGGATTTTGTCACATGAATGCAGTTTGGTTCTTTTCAACTGGTTTGGGACCAAAGCAATCAGTGTGGTGTGAAAATGACCCAAAGGCGGCAGAAAATGCTACAATGTATCATTTATTGCCCTTGGTCCGGACTAAATTAAGCGAACTACAGATGTGAAAGCACCCTACGTTCACACTGCAGCCAAATGTGGCCCAAATCAGATTTTTTTGCCCACGTCACAGATCTTGACAACGTGAACAGTCCAAACCGCATGGAATCTGATCTTTTCAGTTCAGATTTGTGCCACTTTCATAAGTAGTCTTAAATCAGACACAGATCTGATGTTTTGCAACTGCAGTGTGAACAGTTATGTCGGATTTCATGTGACTTTTACATAATTTTTTGAGTGACATGCATCATCATTCTGTGCTGCAAACATAATCTACACCTCAGAAGCAAATAAAAATGGCACACAGGGCGATTACTTTACCACAGAAATGTGGTTGTTCATTTTAAAAAGATTTTGAAGGCAAAACGAGTGCTTGTTAACCTGGTTAACAAGTTATCCTGTTCAACCTTTATATGCTCCCTCTGAGCCAAATAATGAGAAAGAACCAAATGTCCTACCACAGCTATGCTAATGACACTCAAATCTACTTAGCCTTATTGCCTAATGACTACAGCCCTGCTGACACCCTCTGCCAATGCATTGATGAAATTAACAATTGGATGTGCCAAAACTTTCTTCAGTTAAACAAAGAGACACTGAAGTCATTGCGTTTTGGAACAGAGATGAGGTTCTCAAAGTGAATGTGTACTTTGGCTCTAAGGGTCAAGCAACAACAAATAAGGTCAAGAATCCTGGTGTGACTCTGGAGTCAGATCTAAGTTTCAATAGTCATGCCAAAGCAGTTAGTAAATCAGCATACTATCATCTCAAAAACATTGCAAGAATCAGATGCTTTGTTTCCAGTGAAGACTTGTTCATGCTTTTATCAGCAGCAGGGTGGCTTACTGTAACGGCCTCCTCACCGGCCTTCCCAAAAAGACAGTCAGACAGTTGCAGCTCATCCAGAACGCTGCGGCCAGGATTCTGACCAGAACCAGGAAATCAGAGCACATCACACCTGTCCTCAGGTCTCTACACTGGCTCCCAGTTACATTCAGAATAGATTTTAAAGTATTATTACTTGTCTATAAATCACTAAATGGTCTAGGACCTCAATACATTACAGATATGCTCACTGAATACAAACATAACAGGTCACTCAGATCTTTAGGATCATATAAACCAGAATTCCAAGAGTTCAGCCAAAGCAGGGTGAATCGGCCTTCGGCTACTGACAGAGCCCCTCGCTGCTGGAATCAGCTTCCAGAAATGATCAGATGTGCTCCAACATTAGGCACATTCAAATCAAGACTGAAAACACATCTGTTTAGCTGTGCCTTTACTAAATGAGCACTGTGCTACGTCCGACAGATCGCATTATTGTTCCTTTCTTTTTATTATTTTATAACTAATTTTAACACATTTTATTACTGTTTTTAATCATTCTTATTATTTGCTTTATTTTATTTTTTATACTTGTCTTTCTATTCTTGTTTATGTTAAGCACTTTGAATTGCCACTGTGTATGAAATGTGCTATATAAATAAACTTGCCTTGCCTTGGTTAAATCTGGTTAACGATTGGGGCACGGGTTGATTGCGATTCGCGAAGCTGAAGAGCGTCGTGGGTGATTCACTTTCATTTTAAGGGGGAATTTTCTCTCCAAGAGAAAAAAAGGACAGGTGCTCACGCACCCAAACCCCCCTTTTGCTCGTAGCTGATGTTTATAACGAAGTAAAATTAAATAACTCTGCAAACAGAGACAAACCAACTCCGCCTTCACAGTTCAGTCTGCGGCTGCTCATTTACCCTTGATGAGTTCACTACACCGGTGGTCAGACAAACGTGTACCGCGATGGTCATAAATCACAAATTATAAGTGTTTTTAATCACAAGAGACTTATTTTAGGTTTCAAATGTCGAAATACACATTAGTAATAGCAAAACAACCCTTTACAGTTCATGAAATACACCACGGTTGTTTGTAAAAAGGGTAATAATCATATAAGCATAATATACTTGGCACCAGTTAATCAGGAAGTGATGATTTTGTTCTCTTTAATTTGTTGGATGGAAACGCTGCTTAATTTGCACGTCTTTTATGCGATAATCCAGTTTTGCACATAAATTTACAGTAATTCCCATTTTTGGATGGAAACATAGCTATTGCCGACATTTCACAAAGAACAAAGTCACGTACGAGATTGGCTTGTCTAAAGAATTACAGGTCTAAAGAAAATAATAAATGATCTTAAATAAAACAAATACATTTATAGAGATGGTATACAAGTATATAATTTCACTCAACTGGGAAATGGAGGCCACCTGAATGGTTTGTGAACACAATTAAGTGCACTCAGCATGCCATATCATCTGATAATTGTAAGAAATAATTCCAAAAGGCAACTGACTGTGTAAAGCCACATAAAACAACACAAAAATACGATGAATACGCAGAGATCAGCGGCTAATCAGGCGGAATCAGCTGAGGTGAAGTGATGTCGACCAGTGAGACCTAGCTGTCACTCAAGTGGCCACTCCCTTAATTATGCAGACTTAATATAACTAAATATAAAGGAAACGGATGAGTAAAAAAATATTCATCCCCCCCATAGTTGTCATGGAGGGTAATATTAGCTATATGAACCAAAATCGTTCTTTGTACCAGGCTGTAAACATCTTTTTTTCTGCTGTAAAGTTGGCCATTTTAACAGTGGGCTCAATAGAAATCTGCTCTATTATGGAGCCAGGAGTAGCAGAATTTTGATGAATTACCTCCATATTAGCTTCCCGAGAGAGAGCTGGAGGTTGCCGCTTGAATAAAACATACAGTCTGTACAATATAAAAATCATTACGTCAATTGGAAGTCCCCAAATAGATAGCTGCACAAGTGTGTGTGTGTGTGTGTGTGTGTGTGTGTGTGTGTGTGTGTGTGTGTGTGTGTGTGTGTGTGTGTGTGTGTGTGTGGGTGTGTGTGTGTGTGTGTGTGTGTGTGTGTGTGTGTGTGTGTGTGTGTGTGTGTGTGTGTGTGTGAGTGTGTATGTGTGTGTGTACATAAAATACATCATGCACCGTTTACAAAGTCATGGATTGATAACGATGCATCATTTTCATCTTGTTTTTGTTATTGTTTTTAAAAATGTAAACTCCATCAGTTCTAGAGTAATGCCATTTATTAGCTGTGTGTGATCTGTGAACATTTACACAGTGACAGGCAATCATAGCATCTAAACATCAGTCCTGTATAAGCTGCTCTTGCTGAATTATGCTCAGGAATGATGTTTTGAGTGTGTGTGTGTGTGTGTGTGTGTGTGTGTGTGTGTGTGTGTGTGTGGATGAGAGGATCTGGAGCTTCTCACTTCACACTTTATTGTGCTGTCAGAGGAGCGAACAGCAGTCCTAATATTTACCCTCAGCGGACCGCCAGTGACACAAACCTGTTCACACAAGCCTCATTTATAGTCTCCGCTCCACTTGTACTAATGCATAATCATTTTTCACTTATCAGTTAGCGTACCAAACATTTGCTCATATCACTTTAGCTCAGCTCTTAGTAATAATAATACTTAAAATTATCTTTAAAAGTCTTCAAGTTAGTCATGTATTTTAGAATGTGTTGCACTTGAAAATAAAAATATGTGATGTGACATGTTTAATGTATTAAATATGGTCGAATATGGATTTATTTTAGGTCTTTTATATAATGTGTACACACATTAATCATCTGTACCATCCGGATGCGTTTTTTTAAATTAAATTAAATTAAAAACATAAAAAAACATAAAAATAATTAGCTATCAGACCATAAACTATATTCATTGGTAAATAAAATATGTAAGGTATAATGTTTAATGTATAAAATATGCATCTCTTTTATATATTGTAATATTACACATCAACCATCTGTACCATCTAGATGCATAAAAAAAAAAAAATAATAAAATAAAATAAAATAAATGGGGCAGCACGGTGGCATGGTTTTCCTCCGGGTGCTCCGGTTTCCCCCACTGTTCAAAGACATGCAGTACAGGTGAATTGAATAAGCTAAATTGGCTATAGTGTGTGTGTGTAATTGAATTGAATTCAATTCAATTAATCTTTATTTGTATAGCTCTATACAATGTAGATTGTGTCAAAGCAGCTTCACATAGAAGAATATGAACTGAAACAGTGTCAGTTCAGTTTCAGAGATTAAGTTCAGTTCAGTTTAGCTCAGGTCAGTGTGGGTTAATATTCACTACTGAGAGTCCAAACACTGAAGAGCACATCCATGGATGCGCAGCTCTACAGATCCCGAACCATGCAAGCCAGTGGCGACAGCGGCGAGGAAAAAACTTCACCAATTGGCGAAAGTGAAGAATTTAAAAAAAACCTAGAGAGAAACCAGGCTCAGTTGGGCACGACCATTTCTCCTATGGCCAAACGTCTTGTGCAGAGCTGCAGAATGTAAGTGTAGGGGTGTTTCCCAGTGTTGGGTTGTGACTGAAAGGGCTTCTGCTGCATAAAACATATGCTGGATAAGTTGGCGGTTCATTCTGCTGTGGCGACCCCTGATTAATAAAGGGACTAACCCAAATGAAAATAAATGAATAAATAAATAAAATAAAATAATAAAACAAATTAAATAAAAAAATATATATAATAAATAAATAAATAAATACAAATAAAACAAAATTAATAAAATAAAATAAAATAAATGAAATGAAACAAAATATATTAAAATTAAATTAAATTAAATAAATAATAATAATATAATTTTTATTATTATAATTAATAATAAAATTAATTTTATGCTTTGAAAAATAAAATCAGAGAAAAATGTTTTATTAAAAAATTAAATTTTGTTAAAAACATTTATTAAAATTTAATAAATTGAAAAAAAAACAGCAATGTATAATATTTTTCATTACTGATTTAATTGAATAATAATAATAATAATAATAAAAAGACTATTAACTATAAACTAATAGACTATACAGGGTGGCGCGGTGGCATAGTGGTTAGCACTGTCGCCTCTGAGCAAGAAGGTTGCTGGTTTAAGCCTCGGCTGGGCCAGTTGGCATTTCTGTGTGGATTGTGCATGTTCTCCCCGTGTTGGGTTTCCTCTGGGTGCTCTGGTTTCCCCCACAGTCCAAACACATGCGCTATAGAGCAATTGGATAAGCTAAATTGGCCGTAGTGTATAAGTGTGTGTGAATGAGAGTGTATGGGTGTTTCCCAGTACTAGGTTGCAGCTTGGAGGGCATCCGATATGTAAAACAGCTGCTGGATGAGTTGGCGGTTCATTCCGCTGTGGCGACCCCTGATTAATAAAGGGACTAAGCCGAAAAGAAAATGAATGAATGAATAATAAACTAAAAACTCATTTTATAGTTAAATACGAGATGTGTGTTGAGATTCGTTGGATTTGTAACTCACCCACACAGTCGCAGCACTCCTCCCAGAGAGAACTCAAACACAACATACACTCTTTACAACACGAGCAGTTTCCCTCCTGAGGCCGGCACTGACAGAGACCCTGTGTACACACACACACACACACACACACACACACACACATAAAATATACATCATGAAAGGTGAACATTTGGGATGGAAAATGACATGAAGTCCAGCTTTCATAAACACAATCTCCAAACACATGACCTATAGACGAATTACCAACCTACATCACACATGACGTCACACGGGTCCCCGGTTGCAAAAAATGACCGGCTGCAATAGCAAACATGTCGTGTTTTGCGGTAGGATGCCAAATTTGAAAGTCCAAAAACAGAAAACGTAACTTTTACCATACACCACACTGCTTACAATGCCGACTGCAGACGCCTTTGGCTAAAAGGGAGCTGAATGAAGTGACGACCTAATTAGAAATGCTGGACTCTGCAGTTGTCATGTTATATCAGGTAAGTTCACGCTATGCCTAATCATACACATTACTTGTTTTTGATTGCAGCAAAGATTTCGGCAAAACAGTTACATATGGTAAATTAAACTGCAGACACTGAATGCTAAGTATGAAACGTGAAAGTTATTAAAGTTGGTTTTATATTCACACATTCATTCAGTGACAACTTGTGACACACTCCTTATATTGTTTACCACGACACTTTGAGTATTCGCTCTGCAAGTGTGACTTGAAAACAACATGAACACTGTTTATTTGACTGAAAAATGCTGTACTTTGATAGTCATTGGCTGCTAATCTGATTTCACTATTTAGAGTTTGCAAATAATACGTTTATGAAATTATATTATTAAGGAGAAAGTCTGAATGTGCAAATATAAAACCAACTTTACCTTTATGTGTAAGCTCACATACCCTGGGCCTGCCGTACAGGTGTAGTTCGCTGTCAGAATGCAGTTTTGCTGTTGATGATTACCCAGGCCTTGTAAAAAGTTAGCTCCGTCTTTTTTTCCTTGTCTTTGGCTCGGCAGAACCTCAGGTTTTAGCACTACATAGTTTTGAATCTGGTAATCAGGGAACATTATTTCTTGCACATGAACACACAGAACACAATTGTTGGCATCCAAACACTTGTAGACCTTTAACTTCTCTCTTGTTAAAACACTTGCAGCTTCTATGAGATTGTATATTTGGGGCTGGATGCTTGGTCATTTCGTCTAATCCAATATTCATTGGGAGGGTGCTATCGCAGATGGACCAGTCAGACGAACGCCACTCACTTTAACGTTAATTTTGCCGAATCACTGTGCTTATCACTGGGTGACGAGCTTTTATAATACCTTGAAAGCATTATGTAAATAATATATATCATATGTTATTAATCTAACTTATTTCTAAGACAACAACAATCTCTTTAGCGCATCAGATGTCATTCCCTCGCTGTAAATGGTAGCGCTCCCGGTAAATGCCACCTCCCTGCGTGCCCATCCTGAATGTTTACAAACATAGTAATAGGTCTATAGAGACCATGCCTGAAGTTCATGAATGAAATACTACAGACGCACGCACACACACACACAATATAAAGTGCTCATGACAAGCGAGTTTCATTTTTCTGGTGACCTATCCCTTTAAGTAATGTTAATAAATACAATAATTACTATATAATTACTAAGTGTTGTGTATGTCTGTTTGTGTATGTGTGTGATTGTGTGCTTTTCTGTATGAGTGTTGGTATATCTGTGCATTTGTTGCTTGCTGTTCTGTATGTCTGTTTGTTTGCACGCGTGTGTGTGTGCGTGCGTGTGTGCGTGCGTGTGTGCGTGCGTGTGTGTGTGTGCGTGCTTGCGTGCGTGTGTGTGTTTGTTGTCTGTGTATGTTTGTCTGTGTTGGTGTGTTTTTCTGTATGTTTGTCTGTGTTGGTGTGTGTCTGTGTATGTTTGTTTGTGTATTTATTTTATTGATTTATCAGAATGGATGGCACGGTGGCAGAGTGGGTAGTGCTGCCGCCTCACAGCAAGAAGGTCGCAGGTTCAAGCCTCGGCTGGGTCAGTTGGCATTTCTGTATGGAGTTTGCATGTTCACCCTGTGTTGACATGGGTTTCCTTCGGGTGCTCCGGTTTCGCCCACAGTCCAAACACAAGCGCTGTGTGTGAATGAGTGTGTATGGATGTTTCCCAGTGATGGGTTGCAGCTTGGAGAGCATTCGCTGCGTAAAACATCTGGATAAGTTGGCGGTTTATTCCGCTGTGGCGACCCCTTGTGTCTGTGCATGTTTCTGTGTGAGTGTATGTCTGTGTGTGTTTGTGTGAGTGTGTGTGTGTATGTGTTTATATGTCTATGTGTCTTTCTGTGTGTGTATGTCTGTGTGTAAGTATTTGTGTGTGTGTGTTTTGTGTATCTGTGTGTACTATGATTAATAAATGCTCTACACGTATGGTTCATTAGTGAGTTCATGTTAGTATTTATCAGCATTATTATTATTATTATACTCAAACACAACACACACTCTTTACCACACAAACACTTTACAACACACACATGAATGCATTATTACAGCACAGCTCTTAACGTCCCCCAGAAAGGCTCGTCCATTAAAAAGAGACCCGCAAGTCTGAATGAAACGTGGGATCTTTGAGCTGGAGCAGAGAGTTAAATGAGGAGTATGGCAGTATGAGGAGTAACAGCAGCAGGCAGAGCAGAAGCAGAGCTGCAGAGACCACTACACGCTGGAAAACACACGTCAGGCGGAGAGAGGAGGAAACACTGACCCAAGTCTGGGACACATTTAGAGTTATAATTACAGGGAAAACAGCAGCTGAATGAAGGAGAACTCACACACACACACACACACACACACACACACACGCGTTCGGCTCTCTGCATTTCAGGGCTGCAAGGAAGAGGTCAACTTACAGATGTAAACGTGTGTGTGTGTGTGTGTGTGTCTGTGTGTGTGTGTGTATCTGTGTTTTGCATGTCAGTGTGTCTTTTACTCTGTGCGTGTGTGTGTGTGTGTGTGTGTGTGTGTGTGTGTGTGTG
>CAIGQZ010001210.1:5057394-5067473 GCA_903798205.1 Danio tinwini
ACACACACACACACACACACACACACACACACACACACACACACACAGCTGTCGTTACGCTCCAGGGAAAAAGTGATGCAGTATAAACTGAGCTACACCCAGTGCTTTCAAACAAACACAGTTTGTGCAGAAGAGAATCATCGTAATTTCATTCAGGTGACATGAAGAAACCCCTCAGTGTGGACTTTGATCACAATATTACCATTTTCTATAGTGGTAAATATCTGAGAAGAATTTTGTCTGTTCTGTTTCCAGGAGGGAAGAAAAGAAAACATCTTACTCCGGTTTCACTCTTAAATATTTCTTGCTTGGACGTTTTTCAAACACCTGCAGGGATTTTTCATCTGACTTCAATTCTGTGCTAGAGAAAAGGGAATTATATGAAACTATATATTGCTTTATTGATATATTATAGGGCAGCATGATGGCTCAGTGGTTAGCACTGTCACCTCACAGCAAGAAGGTCACTGGTTTGAGCCTCGGCTGGGTCAGCTGGCATTTCTGTGTGGAGTTTGCATGTTCTCCCCGTGTTGGCGTGGGTTTCCTCCGGGTGCTCCGGTTTCCCCCACAGTCCAAAGACATGCGCTATAGGTGAATTGATGAACTTTCAATAACCAATGAAATTCTATCAATTAAAGATTTGTAGGAATAATCATTATACACCAGTTTTAATAAGACGTGTGAATTAAATAATTAAATGTTTTTGAGTGGTCTTTTTTTTAATACAAGAGATGAGAAGCACATTTCTAAAGCACACTTCCAAGATAAAAAGCATCTGACCTGTAGCAGACATTTGCTGACGTCGCTGGCACACAGAGCTTTATTACAGCCGCTGATGAGGCTCAGAGAGGACAGAAGAAACAGCACAGAGATCAGGACGGGACAGAGGAACAGAGCCGGCCGCATCCTGACCAAAACCCCTCACACCTGCACACACACACACACACACACACACACACACATTTCAATTAAGTTATAGATGCTGTAAAAAGAAACCATATGAAATTGAAAATAGTCACATTAACCTTCCATCAGAAGTTTATCGGTGGCTGAAAAACACTTGCTCAGCATATACTGTAGGCCGCTGTCATATTATATTTATTACAGCCCTATTATAAGTATTAAAGCTCTTATAATAATCATCCATTCATTCATTTTCCTTCAGCTTAGTCCCTTAATTCATCAGGAGTCACCACAGCGGAATGAACCGCCAACTTATCCAGCATATGTTTTACACAGCGGATGCCCTTCCAGCTGCAAGCCAGTACTGGGAAACACCCACACACTCTTACGTATACACTGCAGCCAATTTAGTTCTTCCAATTTTCCTATAGCGCATGTGTTTGGACTGTGGGGGAAACCGGAGCACCCAGAGGAAACCCACGCCAACACGGGGAGAACATGCAAACTCCACACAGAAATGCCAACTGACCCAGCCGGGACTCGAACCAGTGACATTGAAAATGAATGAATGAATGAATGCTTAGAATTGTTGTTTTGTTTCTAGTCCACAAATCTTCATTTCATTGTGAAAACAAGATTATTTCACTTACCTCACTTACGCTGGCAGATCATTTCCTTTAAACAAATAATTTTCACTTATTTTCACTTATTTTCACTTGTTTCGGTGAAAACTAAACAATATTTTTACTTGGTCTAAGATTTTTCATATATATATTCAGGGCTTGACATTAACTTTTTTGATCACCAGCCACTGTGGCTAGTAGATTTCCACCATTACTAGCCACTCGCCATTTTCACTAGCCACAATTTTGTTGTTGGGAAAATATATTTTATATGCATAAATTTGACTTTGACATGCTAAAATTACTTGATTTAGATTTAGTTTTATGTCCACATGCCTCCTCATTCATTTCACTTTTTGTGTGTCGTGTATGAGCGAATGGGCCATGGTTTAATAGTGTTGTATTACAATTAGTTTTTATTTCACATCACTTTTCAGAGCTTAAATTAAGGATTTAAATTTATCTCTGACCATACCAAACATAAACAAATTATTATTTTGTATCCACAAATTTGTCAAAACTAGCAAAATATGACTGTATACTATTTATTTAACAAAACATTTCTTTAAAAAACTAAAACAATTGACATTTAAAAAATAACTGCTGTAGTGCATCTAGTAATCTGTCCTGGCTAAAGGTCCCAGATCACCAGTTAACTACTCATAAATGGGGAGTTAATCTCATATTAAAGCAATGTTATTGTAAAAAAAATGATAAACTATATTACCAAAAACACCTGTAAGTAACAGAAAGCAGGTGAAAAACATTACATATGTGGTAATAAACTAAGGATGATCACACAAGGTTAACGCTAGGCCAATTAATAATCTGTTCAAAGAATGGTTAAAGCATAAGTAATCTGTGCTGCTTACCAAAAGACCAATCGAGCTCTTTAAAGCAGCAAAACTATGAGTGCAAGAGCATTATTTTGTGTCTAATCTATTTGAAAGAGAACCGATTGCAGCAGCTGTGTTTCTAGACACGGTTGTTTCACGCAAGGTAACGGGAGCGCGCATTAAACAGTCGCGCGCATCACATCACCTGTGCGCGCGAGTGATCATCATCTCATTCGGTATTCAGCTGCTTTCGTTTGCTCCCACAAACATAATCCAGCTAATTCTTGATTCTAAGATCACATTTGCATGCATATTGGGCCATCTTTATTGTCGAACCCTGCTACAATTGAAAAATTATTTTCAACCTGCCAAAGTGGCTAGTGCCGATGGCTGTCTAACCCGCCACAGGGGAAATCTACCCACATTTGGCGGGTTAGTGGGTGTTAGTGTTAAGCCCTGTATATATTTATAGCCGGCAGCTAGCTCTCTGCAACTCTCACATGGTCGCCCACTGAACCTAAGCAGGGCTGCGCCTGGTCAGTACCTGGATGGAAGACCACATGGTAAAACTAGGTTGCTGCCGGAAGTGGTGTTAGTGAGGCCAGCGGGGGGCGCTCAACCGGCAGTCTGTGTGAGTCCTAATGCCCCAGTATAGTGACGGGGACTCTATGCTGCTCAGTGAGCGCCGTCTTTTGGATGAGACGTTAAACCGAGGTTCTGACTCTCTGTGGTCATTATAATCCCAGAATGTCCTTCGAAAAAGAGTAGGGGTTTACCCCGGCATCCTGGCCAAATCTGCCCACTGACCTTTGTCCATCATGGCCTCCTAACCCTCCCCATATCATAATTGGCTTCATCACTCTGTCTTCTCTCCACCAATCAGCTGGTGTGTGGTGTGTGGTCTGCCGTCACGTCATCCAGGTGGATGCTGCACACTAGTGGTGGATGAGGTTTTACCCCCCCCCCTTTACCCCCATTGTGTAAAGTGCTTTGAGTACCCAGAAAAGCGCTATATAAATGTAAGGAATTATTATTATTATTATTATTATTATTATTATTATTATTATTATTATTATTATATTTATTATTATTATATTTATTTGAACAAGAAACAATTAAAAAATAATTATTTGCATTGTGATTATTCAATTTCTCTACCTGAATACTGTTCGACTCCCCAGAAAATCGTCAAATAGAGCTATTCAAACCATCGGAAACTGTATTCATATCGTAATATTTATCGTGGACAAAATATTGTGCAGCCCTATTACAAATTGTATTGTACAGAAATCATACGAACATTAGTCAATAATATGACTAATTCATTTAAAAACTAAATAAATTTACACACACTTAGGCCCAATCCCAATTCTTCCCCCTTCCCCTTACCCCTCGTTTTGCGCGTTCAAGCCAAGGGCTAGGGGTGTCCCAATTCTCTATAGCTTGAAGGCGTAGGGCTAAGGGGAAGCGGTGAATAGCCCTTCGACAGCTCTTTGAACAAAGATTTTTCAGGACCACACTTGAAACTAAGGGGTAAGAAAATTTCCCAGAATGCACCAGCCAAAGCTGCAATATTGCTGAACCCGGAAGTAAGGAGAGCGACAAATTAGTATTTTTGTCATTATTACGAAGTTTTACAACAAACAAGCACATGTTTTATATATTCATAACCGCGTTCATGTTTTACCGTCATGATTTGAAAAAAATGCTACAAAAAAACGCTAAATTCCGCGATCTATAATCCATAATCATAACTCCTGTACAGCAGTCCCACAACATTCTGACACTCGAATACCCTGTCAGAAAAGTCTAGAGGCTGACAATGAGCTTTTTACAGAGTCTGCTATAATGTTAATGTTGTTTTTGGTGTGTTTACATAGATGCATATGGCCACTGTGTACATGTGCAGTATACAGGGAGAGCAGAATTATTAGGCAAGTTGTATTTTTTCAGGATTAATTTTATTATTGAACAACAACCATGTTCTCAATGAACCCAAAAAACTCATTAATATCAAAGCTGAATATTTTTGGAAGTAATTTTTAGTTTGTTTTTAGTTTGAGCTATTTTAGGAGGATATCTGTGTGTGCAGGTGACTATTACTGTGCATAATTATTAGGCAACTTAACAAAAAACAAATATATACCCATTTCAATAATTTATTTTCACCAGTGAAACCAATATAACATCTCAACATTCACAAATATACATTTCTGACATTCAAAAACAAAACAAAAACAAATCAGTGACCAATATAGCCACCTTTCTTCGCAAGGACACTCAAAAGTCTGCCATCCATGGATTCTGTCAGTGTTTTGATCTGTTCACCATCAACATTGCGTGCAGCAGCAACCACAGCCTCCCAGACACTGTTCAGAGAGGTGTACTGTTTTCCCTCCTTGTAAATCTTACATTTGATGATGGACCACAGGTTCTCTATGGGGTTCAGATCAGGTGAACAAGGAGGCCATGTCATTAGTTTTTCTTCTTTTAGACCCTTTTATTGCCAGCCACGTACTTGTACTTGGACGCGTGTGATGGAGCATTGTCCTGCATGAAAATCATGTTTTTCTTGAGGGATGCAGACTTCTTCCTGTACCACTGCTTGAAGAAGGTGTCTTCCAGAAACTGGCAGTAGGACTGGGAGTTGAGCTTGACTCCCTCCTCAACCCGAAAAGTCCCCACAAGCTCATCTTTGATGATATAAGCCCAAACCAGTACTCCACCTCCACCTTGCTGGCGTCTGAGTCGGACTGGAGCTCTCTGCCCTTTACCGATCCAGCCACGGGCCCATCCATCTTGCCCATCAAGACTCACTCTCATTTCATCAGTCCATAAAACCTTAGAAAAATCAGTCTTGAGATATTTCTTGGCCCAGTCTTGACGTTTCAGCTTGTGTGTCTTGTTCAGTGGTGGTCATTTTTCAGCCTTTCTGACCTTGGCCATGTCTCTGAGTATTGCACACCTTGTGCTTTTGGGCACTCCAGTGATGTTGCAGCTCTGAAATATGGCAAAACTGGTGGCAAGTGGCATCTTGGCAGCTGCACGCTTGACTTTTCTCAGTTCATGGGCAGTTATTTTGCTCCTTGGTTTTTCCACACGCTTCTTGCAACCCTGTTGACTATTTTGAATGAAACACTTGATTGTTCGATGATCACGCTTCAGAAGCTTGGCAATTTTAAGAGTGCTGCATCCCTCTTATCATCCCCCCCAAAATTTGTCCCATACATGAGCTCATTGGCCTATTTTGAGTGCCAATAGTGAAAATAACCCATCGAAAAATGCTTAAAGATCAAGCAGAATCCTCTGTTAGCTGTCGCTTTGGTGTGACTTCAGCTAATCAGTTTTAACCAATGCTAACAAATATTTAGATTTTACAATCTGACGTAAAGAAAGTCCTTCACTGCTGTATTCTTTTTAAACAAAGAATTAATTTATTCTAAATTTTGGACTTATTCTTGAAACAAAAAATTACAAATAAAAAGGTGTGAAGCACCAAAAGCGGACCATATTCAAATGAATTTGAATACTATTTTGATTATTGTTGTTATCTATGAATTTTCAAATGCACTTTTTTTAAGAGAGGCTATAAAAATTGTGAATTATTGTTATTATTATGTTTTCATAAAAATTTTTTTTTTCAAATGCCAAATTGTAACTGAGGAAAGTCGAATGTACAGTTTTTTTATTTAAAACTTTAACAGATTCCTTTTTTTACGCTATATGCAGTGCATCCGGAAAGTATTCATGGCGCTTCACTTTTTCCACATTTTTTTATGTTACAGCCTTATTCCAAAATGGATTAAATTCATTTATTTCCTCAACATTATACACACAATCCCCCATAATGACAATGTGAAAGAGAGTCTTTTTGAAATTGTTGCAAATGAATTAAAAATAAAAAAGCTGAAAAATCACACTTACAACAGTGTTCACAGCCTTTGGCGTAAAGCTCTAAACTGAGCTCAGCTCCATTCTGTTTCCACTGATCATTCTTGAGATGTTTCAGCAGCTTCATTGGAGTTCACCTGTGGTCAATTCAGTTGATTGGACATGATTTGAAAAGGCATACACCTGTCTTTATAAGGCCCCAGGGTTGACAGTGCATGTCAAAGCACAAACCAAGCATGAGGACAAAAGAATTGTCTGTAAACCTCTGAGACAGGATTGTCTTGATGCACAAGGCTGGGGAACGTTCCAGAAAAATTTCTGCTGCTCTGAAAATTCCAATGAGCACAGCGGCCTCCATCATCCGTAAGTGGAAGATGTTTGGAACCAGCCATCTAAGCTGAGTGATCGGGGGAGAAGGGCCTTAGTCAGGGAGGTGATCAATAACCTGATGGTCACTCTGTCTGAGCTCCAGTGATCTTCTGTGGAGAGAGGAGAACCTTACAGAAGGACAACCATCTGTGCAGCAATCCAGCAATCAGGCCTGTATGGTAGAGTGGCCAGACTGAAGCCACTCCCCACCTGGAATTTGCCAAAAGACATCTGAAGGACTCTCAGACCATAAGAAACCAAATTCTCTGGTCTGATGAGGCTAAAGTTGAACTCTTTGGAGTGAATGCCAGGCGTTACATTTGGAGAAAAACAGGCATCGCTCATCACCAGGCTAATACCATCCCTACAGTGAAGCATGGTGGTGGCAGCATCATGCTGTGGGGATGTTTTTCAGCAGCAGGAACTGGAAGACGAGTCAGGATTAAGAGAAAGATGAATGCAGCAATGTACAGAGACATCCTGAATGAAAACCTGCTTTAGAGTGCTCTTGACCTCAGACTGGGGCGACGGTTCATCTTCCACCAGGACAATGACCCAAAGCACACCGCCAAAATATCAATGGAGTGGCTTCACAACAACTCGATGAATGTCCTTGAGTGGCCCAGCCAGAGCCCAGACCTAAATCGTATTGAACATCTCTGGAGAGATATGAAAATGGCTCTACACCGTCGCTTCCCATCCAACCTGATAGAGCTTGAGAGGTACTACAAAGAGGAATGGGCAAAAACTCCCAAAGGCAGGTGTGCCAAGCTTGTGGCATCATATTTAAAATGACTTGAGGCTTTAATTGCTGCCAAAGGTGCATCAACAAAGTATTGAGCAAAGCCTGTGAGTACTGATGTACATGTGGTTTTTCAGCAACAATTTCAAAAACTCTTTTTTCACATTGTTATTATGGGGGATTGTGTGTAGAATGTTGAGGAAATAAATGAATTTAATCCATTTTGGAATAAGGCTGTAACATAAAAATGTTGAAAAAGTGAAGCGCCATGAATACTTTCCGGATGCACTGTATAATGTAATACATTTGTATTTTAATTGTATGAAGTATTTTTCATATTTCTAAATTCTAAATATTTAGGACATATTTTTGGTAAATTAAAAAGTGTGGTTATTATGACCATCAGACAAGCTAATCCAGCTAAAAAATAGTGCTTAAATATCACTGAAATGCAGTATTTAAGTCTCATAATTAAATAGAAAATGAGAAGTGAGCAATTCCATGCAAATGTCAACCTTGCCATGAAAAAAAATTATGTTTTCGCCAAAATTGCAAAACTATTTCTGCGTTTTTTTGTGTAGGCTTGTATTTTAGTGTTATAAAAATACTCAAAAATATCTGTTAATGTTTTTAAACAATTATATTTGATTTACTAAAGTCAAACAAGTGGCAATTTCACATCTGTCACATCCATAACGAAGCTTTTTCCTAATAAATGTAAAAATGTAAAATCTAATAAAATCAATCATGTTTGTTCTTTAGTGAGCCGACTCGTGTCTGTTAATTAGCATTGTTTTTTTTTGCAGTTTAATTCACAGAACTTCTACAAAGTATGTTGTATACTGTAAACTCACAGACTTTTTCTCGTCACATCCATAACGCATGTTTATTTTCCTCATTTAAAATATAAAAAAATGTTTACAGATTGATATTTTTCTGCTTTCATAACTCTGTGGTCAGTTGTTTTGTAAAATATAAGCAGATGTTTCAAAATGATGTTAACATATACTTCCTCTGTCAATTTATGTTTTGAGATTTTAATGCAAATGTCACATGCATAACGCTGGAATTGCTCAAGTGTAACTGCAAAAAGGTCCACTTTTGAGAAAAAAGAACCACCTCTTTCACAATGATGTAGCCTGTATTATAATAATATTAACTTTACAGTATGTTGTTTAGTTTATAACGTTACATGAATATACCTGCAACACTTGAATAACACTATATTACCAAAATGCTTTTTTTATTTGCAAAAAAAGTTATTTGAAACCATGAAGTAGACACTTGATATGGTTTTAATGTACAGTAGCCTGTATAAAATCACTTTAGTCCGTTCAATATGATGCAGATTGCTGAATGGATGATCACACACTGTCATACAGTATAATTTCCATACATATCACAAAAAGCTAACGTTATAGCAATAAAAAAACAGGATATTATTGATACTTTTACCCTCAATAAAACCAATTTGCTCCAAGTTTTCTACTTAAACTTGACCAGCATAATTCAGTTACGTCACAATCAGGCAAATTAACTACAGATTTGGAATGCAGAAGACTGGGAAACTTTTCAGTCGCATTGTTCAATCGCTTCACTCCTACGAAACACACGAAAACAAAGGAAAAAGCTCTGTATACACGCCTCAACGACTCGTCTACTTCATAAAACAGCCTTATAAGCACCCTGACGTCCGAAAGAGCTGGTGTTTCTCAAACATGACGCAAAAACTCTCCGGTTTATCACGTCACAGCCCTGGCATACGTCACATCTGTACATACGTTTGACAGATAAAGCACGCGTAACGTTACTTACTGTGTGACTTTGAAGCTTTCTCGACACTTTGGGGGTTTTGTCTCTATCTCTCACCCTCTCTCATACGACTCTCTTGGCTTGGCTGCTTTTACTCTGAATAGAAACATGAGCAGCTTTGATTCATCGAAATGGAGGAAATGAGTAGAAAAGCGATTAGCCTAGCAGCCGAGTTCTATGGAGGGCGTGGCTTAGCCTACCGGATGTTGTTATTGCTTTTGAAGATGACTTCTTTTAGATTAGATTCGACTTGTGAAACGTTTTATTTACAAACACAAATTCGCAGGCTTATTCCTTCACACTTTTCACTCGAATTGATGCATATGTTAAAGTACAAATGAAATCAAAACTAACCAGATTGTTTTTGTTAGCTCACGTTGCTAGTTTTGTGGTGAACAATTCTGTGCACGTCATTAAGAGAGAAAAAAAGTTGTTTGCCCTTGTAGTCTTTAATTGAAATCAGGAAATGCATTTCCCTACTGAAAAAACTGCTCAAACCAGCCTAAGGTGGTTAGCTGGTCTTAGCTGGCCGATAACCCTGCTGAAAAAACAGCATATGCTGGTAAGGTATGTTTTGATGCTGGTGGGCTGGTCTTGCTGGTTTTAGTGCTGGTCTTGCTGGTTTCAGTGCTGGTATTGCTGGTTTCCATGCTGGTCTTGCTGGCTTCAGTGCTGGTATTGCTGGTTTCAATGCTGGTCTTGCTGGTTTCGGTGTTGGTATTGCTGGTTTCAATGCTGGTCTTGCTGGTTTCCGTGCTGGTATTGCTGGTTTCAGTGCTGGTCTTGCTGGTTTCAGTGCTGGTATTGCTGGTTTCAATGCTGGTCTTCATGGTTTCAGTGGTGGTATTGCTGGTTTCAGTGCTGGTATTGCTGGTTTCAGTGCTGGTATTGCTGGTTTCAATG
>CAIGQZ010001210.1:5067573-5078043 GCA_903798205.1 Danio tinwini
TATTGCTGGTTTCAGTGCTGGTACTGCTGGTTTCAATGCTGGTCTTGCTGGTTTCAGTGCTGGTATTGCTGGTTTCAGTGCTGGTACTGCTGGTTTCAATGCTGGTCTTGTTAGTTACAGTGCTGGTATTGCTGGTTTCAATGCTGGTCTTGCTGGTTTCAGTGCTGGTATTGCTGGTTTCAATGCTGGTCTTGCTGGTTTCGGTGTTGGTATTGCTGGTTTCAATGCTGGTCTTGCTGGTTTCCGTGCTGGTATTGCTGGTTTCAGTGCTGGTCTTGCTGGTTTCAGTGCTGGTATTGCTGGTTTCAATGCTGGTCTTCATGGTTTCAGTGGTGGTATTGCTGGTTTCAGTGCTGGTATTGCTGGTTTCAGTGCTGGTATTGCTGGTTTCAATGCTGGTCTTGCTGGTTTGAGTGCTGGTATTGCTGGTTTCAATGCTGGTCTTGCTGGTTTCAGTGCTGGTATTGCTGGTATTGCTGGTTTTAATAGAGGTAAAGTTGGTTTTATTTTCGGATATTCAGACTTTCTCCTTAATAATAATTTCAGAAAAGTATTCTTTGCAAATTTTAAATAGGGAAATCATATTAGCAGCCAATGACTATCAAAGTACAACATTGTCCACAATCAATTAGATAATGTGTATGCTGTGTTGACCAGCATGGTTTAAGCTGGACATAGCTGGTTTTGGCTGGTCTTCCACCCTGGCTAGGCTAGTCAAGCTGGTTTTAGCTGGTTATTTTCCAGCCTGACTAGCTAAGACCAGGCTGGAAATGGCCAAAACCCCTCTAAAACCAGGCTGGTCAACCAGCTAACCAGCTTAGGCTGGTTTGAGATGTTTTTTTTTTTCAGTAGAGTTGCTGTCTTTATTTGCCGTTAAATGCTCAGATTAGGTCAGTCTGAGGTATTGGGCGTGGCTAAAAGACTTAACCACGCCCCTCCAGCTGTCAGTTTTGACAACAAACAGAAATGGGGATGAGGAGGAGTCTGTTAGGTTGTAATAACTCTCCACAAGCTGTTTTTCCCAGCTGCGTCCCAATTCACATACTTATACTACAACCTAAAAGTATGTACTTTTTTGTCAAGGAAAAGTATAATCTGTTGAGTGTGTAACAGAAGAGTATGCAACCTCATAAGCAGTGGTGGAAAGAGTACTGAAAAATCATACTCAAGTAAAAGTACCATTACTTGCCTAAAAATGTAGTACAAGTAGAGTAAAAGTATCTGTTGTAAATATTATTCAAAGTATGAGTAAAAAGTAGCCCTTTTAAAAGTACTCAAGAGTAGTGAGTATTATGCTGTCAAAAGCTGATGTGTTTACATGTAATTTGTGCATGTGTGTGTGTAAACGTAACATTCTGTAGTGCATTTAGTTATTGCCCAGAAGGCACACAACATCATGAGACGTTAATATTAGGTTAGATTTAGGTTGTGATGTCAGGTGACCAAAATTAATTGTCAAGCCAGCAGCTAGGACAACGTTAATTGATGTCCAATAATGACGTTAAATGCCGTAGATATTTTGTTGATTTTAGGTTGTTAGAAAGTGAGCAAAATCCAACGTCGAGCCAACATCTTAAACCAATGCCATATATGGCGTCAAATACTGAGAATTATTCGTCAGGTAAAGAAACCAAAATCCAACGTCTGATAGACGTCATAGGGCTAACGTTCACACAATGTCAAGCTGTAACATCGTTAGACGTTGATATTTGGTTGGACATTGGATATTGATGTTGGCCTAACGTTGAGTTCTGACGTCAACCAGATTTTCATTTCCAAACAAAATGCAGCGTCCCCATGACATTAGGGTTCAACGTCAACAAAGAGCGTAGAATGACCAAGAGGCGACACTCAATAGAACATTCCATTGCAACAGCAGCGCCCAGCAACAGCCCCAGATTCCGCCATTTTGAAGTGTAAGCGATCGGCACATTGGATCATTGCTGTCGCGATGGCAAGCAGCTGCTTTATTTTTTATTTATTTATTTAAAAAGCGCATTAAAGCTGAGATACAACCTGAAAGACGACAATACAACACTTACTATCACGATCATCAGCACCTTTAATAGTTTATTTTACAGACTTATAATATGCTGTTGTTCTATTGGAGTTTTCATTCCAAAATGGCGCCATCTAGTGGCTGTTTCCCAAATCGCACTAGAGTGTCGCCTCTTGGTCATTCTAAGATGTCATGTTGATGTCCTGTGCCTGCTGGGTGTTTAAGGCCATTTCGGTCATCATACAGTAAACATCCGTCATCTTCTAACCAGTGACATGCCGCTACTCAAGCGTCAATGCACGTAAAGATTTTGAACATCTTCTTGGACACTTTTAATACTTCCAAACAGTTTGCTGCAATTATAAAGTGCACACGTCTTGATGCGATTTACCTGGTATGTGCGATTTGATTGCAATTACAGGACTGATTTTTCTAATCCCCATAGACAAGAAAAATAAAGTATAGTGACTGCATGTTGAAGGTAAGTAGTGGAGTAAAAGTACAGATACTGCACTATAAATGTACTCAAGGAAAAGTAAAAGTACACACTTTTAAAATACTCAGTAAATTACAATTCCTGAGGAAAAACAACTCAATTACAGTCATTTGAGTATTTGTAATTAGTTACTTTACACCACTGCTCATAAACAGATCATTATGTTGCTTAGTTACGTCACCTAATCATCTCGACACATCATCCACATTTCTTTCATATTTAATTACCAACCTGAGAGGCAGCAGCAGGATAATCTCCCATTCACAAGTCTTTCATGCAGAGAAATCCCCTCAGGTCTACGGGTAATTATGCATTCCAAACATATCTTGATATAAGTTCACATTGCTGTTGCAGATGAAATGTTTAACACAGAAAACGCAGCTTAAAATGTTCCAGTTGGCTAGATATTGATTATCAGTGATTTAATCAACTTTACCGAAGCCTCTCTACTTGATGGCTGCTCTCACGCGTCCGCCATGTTTGTAGTTTGTTTACACTTTTGTAAGTACAAGTTTGTAGTTCTAATCAAATTCACGTCCAACGTGCAATGCATTGTGGGCAGTATTAGCAGTTGGAGTATGAACAGTTCTACACTTCAACTTTTAACCTGAAATAGTAAACCATCCGGGAACCTTTGGCATACTCTCTTCAACATACTACGGTTTGGGACATACTAATTCTATTTTCGAATACTATTTAGGATGGATAATAATCGAATTGGGACACAGCGCCCATCCTTCTTAATAAAATGCCTACTTTACTACATCCAATCAGTTCTCAGTAGAAAAAAACAAACCACGCCCACTGTTTTCTCATTTAATATTCTGTTTCTGTGTGAACTGCGTCACAATACGAAAAAAAAGGTCACAGCTTCCGCTTCATGTGGACCTTAAATATTTTAGAATGGTTAAAAACAAGAAAAATGATCTATTATTTGAATGTTACGATATTTATTTTGGGAATGTCACTGATGCACAGGTCTGCTGTTATTTATTTTATATTATTTATTAATGTATTTATTCACTTCTACGTTTTATATAGTTTTTTATGTGTCCTATTTAACTTGCTTTAAGATACAAATAATTAGTTACTATTGTCATTTTCCTGTGTAGGACCTGTGATTCCTGTGATTTTTGTACATCTGTTACATGTATGGAGGACGAAACCTGCAAAAACAATGAATAAATAAATACTCAAATATATAAATCAGTAAACTAAACAATAAATTTCTGCATAAATAAAACATCAGGGGGGCTGATAATTCAGGGGGGCTAATAATTCTGACTTCAACTGTGTATATATATATACCCACTGTGCCACTGTGATGCATTTATTTATTTATTTATATATATATATATAGCGATGCAGTGGCGTTTGCGTTCGCGCCTGCGTTCGCATGGGTTTCCTCCGGGTGCTCTGGTTTCCCCCACAGTCCAAAGACATGCAGTACAGGTGAATTGAGTAGGCTTAATTGTCCGTAGTGTATGAGTGTGAATGAGTTTCGATGGGTTGCGGCTGGAAGGGCATCTGCTGCGTAAAAAAGTGCAGGGTAAGTTGGTGGTTCATTCCGCTGTGGTGACCCCGGATTAATAAAGGGACTAAGCTGAAAAGAAAATGAATTAATTAATGAATAAATGAATATATATATATATATATATATATATATATATATATATATATGTAATCATGACTGCTATGTAGGCTACTATCTGGCATCCCGAAGCCCTGGCTCTTTTGATGTTTGTTCTTATGTTCACTTTTGTATTTCATAAGCAATGATTTAAAATAAATAAATAAACAAATAAATAAATGTTATTTTCAGGTACTAAAATAAGAAAAAGGGCCCAGTCACGTGATACCAGTTATTTTTGGCTGCACCAAGTCTAGATGGGTAACAGCTGCGGATACTCACATCAATATAACATAATTTCTATGACACTGTATTACATAGGCATGGGCCGGTATAAGATTCTGACGGTATGATAACCTTGGATAAAAATATCACGGTTTCATGGTTTTGCGGTATTGTCATTACTGCACTAAAATATATTCTTTATAAATGTTTGGGTAAAAAAATAAACACTTTTTTTCCTCTTTATATTGTATATTTTATTTAAAAAAAACACTTAAAATATTTTGGAGCAGTAAACAGGCTAAATATTCAACACAGGCTCATTCTGAAAATGTAGTCTCGTGGACGTTTCTGGAGACCGCAAATTATGTAGCCAGAGGTACGTATGGATTCATTTCATTTTTTTTAAACGAATGTTACGGGGCGGTATGATGCCGTTCCTTTTCGCGCTCACCAGCTGACCGCTTACCTCTGTGTGGCGGGCTTTCCCGCCGCAACCAGTTTGTCCCGTTAGCTAATCATGTTACGTCGGCGGACTTAAGATGCAGAGAGGAGTTCATCACGACGACGACAATGACTGGGTTCGAGTCCTGGGGAAGAGCGGTTCCAGAAATCAGGTAAGACAAAAACAGAAATAAAATGAACAAGTGAATAACGGGGAGAATGCGGTAAAATCCGAAAACGTGGTAAAAATCAGACGAGGGCTTTTCTTTTTCTTCGGCTTTTGTAAACCATTGGTTGGGTTTAGGAATGTAAGTGGGTGGGCGGGTCAATCGATAAAATTGGTTGGGTTTAGAGAAGGGTGGGTCAGTCAGTCAATTGGCCGGCCAGCCATTCAGTCAGACAGTCAGTGGACAGCGGCCTCTGGTGGGTTTACGCAAGAACAAAAACTGCAAAAATACATACCTCCTGCGACAGATGCAGTCTCCAAAAACGTCCACGAGACTACTTTTCAGAATGGGTTGTAAATAATTCAAATAAATTATAGACTTCTGCTGTCTTCGTGTATTTCAAAAACAGCAATTTAACAATTTAAAACAGCATCCTTTGATATTTTGTCTGCTGGAGATGCTATTGTCCTAAAAAGAGTAAATAAAGAATCATACACATACCTTTGGAACGGTATTGCAGAAAATGTTGACGGTTTTAAAACCTTGACTTTTCCAAACCACGATATACCTTGAAAATGGTTATCGTCCCATGCCTATTACTACAGTAATTAATATTTTAACATTACTGTGAGGGGGTTGTGGTAGGGGTAGGCATTAATAAAATACATTTCAACAGGTAATTTAATAAATAATATGAATAATACTACTAGTATAATACTGTTTTTACATAGCCTACTATGAGGGTTGGGTTTAGGATTGGTATGGGTGTTTTTATAACACAATTTAACAAGTAATTTAATACATATATGATAGCCGACTAACTATGATAACAGGCTTTTACTGTGAGGGTTGGGGTATAGGTTAATAAAACAAACTACAATTACTGGGAAGATTAATAAATACTATAAATAATTCTCATTAATTTCCGGCTGCAGCTGTATCCCTTTTAGCAAAATTACGTTTGCTAAATTACGTTGTGCGTCATATAGAAATTCGTTGAATAATCATGTTTATTATATCAGTTAGCGTTCAACTGTCTTTAATGAACAATAACCTCCTTGTGTCTGAATGTAAAAATCTCAGTTTTGAGCCTCGAAGCGCCCCTGCTGGTAGAAAACCTTCAGCTTCATCTCTGCAGCTCCCTGAACTCTGATTTCAGGAGAAAGAGGCGCTCTTAAAGACACACCGACCGACAGAGAGATTACATTTTGGCTTCTTATGATAAAAGTGTTGGAGTTTTAATCAATCATAAATTACTGTAAATAACAGGATCCGCCAAACAACATGTTTTGGGAGGACTCAAGAAATTAAGACATGCGAGTAGCAAAATTAGGCTACAAAATTAAGTGCAATATTTATCCTTTTCAAATATTTCTCAAGTTAAATTTAACATACAAAGGATTTTTTTTCACACAGTATTTCCGATAATATTTGTTCTTCTCTAAAAAGTCTTATATGGTTTTTTTTGGCTATGATAAAAGCAGTTTTTATTTTTTTTAACCAGGTCAATATTATTAGCCAGCTTAAGCATTCATTCATTCATTCATTTTCTACTGCTTTTCTGGGGCCGGGTCTCAGGGGCAGCAGTCTCAGGAGAGAACCCCAGACTTCCCTCTCCCCAGACACTTTCTCCAGCTCCTCCAGGGGATCCCAAGTCGTTCCCAGGCCAGCCGCGAGACATAGTCCCTCCAGCATGTCCTGAATCTTCCTCAAGGCCTCCACCTGGTGGGACATGCCTGGAACACCTCCCTAGGTAGGCGTCCAGGAGGCATCTGAAACAGATGCCCGAGCCACCTCAGCTGATTTCTCCCGATGTGGAGGAGCATCGGCTCTACAGAGCTCCTCATCCTATCTATAAGGATGCACCCTGTGACCCTGCGAAGGAAACTCATTTCGGCTGCTTGTATCCAAGATCTTGTGATTTTGGTCATGACCCAAAGCTCATGATCATAGGTGAGAGTAGGAATGTAGATTGACCTGTAAATCGAGAGCTTTGCCTTTCAGCTCAGCTCCTTTACCAAAAACAACCCGGTACATGGACCGCATTACTGCTGCACCAATCCACCTGTCAATCTCACGTTCCATCCTTCCCTCACTCGTGAACAAAACCCAGAGATACTTAAACTCCTTCACCTGGGGTAAGGACTTTCCTCTAACCCAGAGATGGCAAACCACCTTGTTCCAGTGGAGCACCATGGCCTCAGACTTGGAGGTGCGTCCCACTCGGCAGCAAACCGCCCCAGTGCATGCTGAAGGTCCATGTTCGATGAAGCCAAAAGAACAACATCGTCTGCGAATAACAGAGATGAGATTCTGTGGTCCCCGAACCACATGTTTAACAGAGCAAGACATTTTTCACAGTATTTCCTATAATTTTTTTCTTCTGGAGAAAGTCTAATTTGATTTATTTCAGCTAGAATAACAGCAGTTTTTTAATTTTTTGGAAAATCAATTTTAAGCTCAATATTATATATATAAAATCAATATTATTATATATTATTTTCCTCAGATTGTCTACAGAACAAAGCACTCTTATACAATGACTTGCCTAATTAACAAGGCCAGACGAAATCTGCGGACGTTTTTAGCTATTTCTGCTGAGAATTTCGGTAAAAATCTGTGGATTTCTGATCCAAATTTCAAAATTGTGAATTATTTTGGGAGTATCAGAACTAAAACCTTATGTGAAATAAAAAATTATATCTTTTTAACTTTTATTTAATGTTTAAAATACAAATCCAATTAGATTGACTTTATTTGGTAAACAAAGCAAGTCTCTCATATAATATCTCTACTAAAAGACAGAAATTATGACTGTACAAACTGCATTGTACATAAATCAGATCAACATTTTATATTAGTCAATAATATTACTGTGATTAATTTAAAAACTGAATAAATATAGATTTACACACGTTTACTCAAGTAAATAAACAGAATTAATGATGGGCTAAAAATCTGCAGAATTCTGCGCGCGCAGATTCCGCGTGGGTCTACTAATTAACCCATCTTTAAGCTAATTAACCCAGTTAAACCTTTAAACGTGACTTTAAGCTGAATACTAGCATCTTGAAAAATATCTAGTCAAATATTATGTGCTGTCATCAAGGCAAAGATAAAAGAAATCATAAATATGCGGCAACTAAAGCTGCCGATTGGCTTAAATGGGTTCCGATTGTCACAATGATATACACAGGAGACCCAAATGCAAGTGAATGCAAGCTGATTTATTAAAGAGTCACAACTGGTATCAATCTCACCAGATATAGTGTGGAGCAAGGGTGCTCACACCAGGAATTCAACACGCTAAAACAGTGGTAATAGTTCCTCCAAGAAATAGATCAGAAGTGAAGTCTCTCACCAGATATCGAGGGAAGGGGAGGTTAGTGCTATGGAGCAACTCTTAAGGAAATCGACACATTTACCAGCGTCATCAGAGTAGCGGATTCAGGATGAAGTCTCTCACTGATATGGTTGTCATCAGAGCAGGCAGTTGTAACAACATCAATGAAACGGAGACGAGCATAAGGTCCAAATATAACAGGCTTATGGAGAAACACCACCAACAGATCGAGCGAGAGCACCTAACAGGAAGCAGACACAGGAGTGAACAAACAATGGATTGACAAATGCTATCTGCAAACACTAAAGGTATAAAGGCGCGCGGTAAAGCGCAACAGCTGTGGCTGATAGAAAACAGCTGAGAGATATGAGTGGTAACAAGACACGTGACAACCCAGCTGATGAATGTAAACACACACACACACACACACCACGCGGTGATGATAAACCCAAACAAACACACCCACTTCCCACACACACACATGCAAGAAGAACAGATAGATCCACAAGCGTGACACCAATAAGCTAACTCGCTTACTTAGTTATAATATGACTTATATAAGTATCATCTAAATTCTACAGTTCATATTTTTATGAGTCTCTTCATTTTTTCCCTCTTTATTAAAAGTGTATTTGCTAAAATATTCTTTCACATGGGGCGTCACGGTGGCACAGTGGGTAGCAAAATCTCTTTAGAGCAAGAAGGTCGCTGGTTCAAGCCTCGGCTGGTTCAGTTTCTGTGTGGAGTTTGCACAGGCGTGGGTTTCCTCCGGGTGCTCCGGTTTCCCCCACAGTCCAAAGACATGAGGTACAGGTGAATTGGGTAAGCTAAAATCGCACGTAGTGTATGTGTGTGTGTGTGAATGAGTGTCGATGGGTGTTTCCCAGTGATGGGTTGCAGCTGGAAGGACATCCGCTGCGTAAAACATATGCTGGATAAATTGGTGGTTCATTCCGCTGTGGCGACCCCGGATTAATAGAGACTAAGCCGAAATTAAAATGAATGAATTATTTGATATTCATACCATTTTCTGACTGATTAGTTACAGTTTGGGCTTGTTTAATGAAATGTAATTAATCTAACTTATATACATGATCATATTGTATAGCATCCTATAGAAAGTATTCATTTTAAAAGAGATCTGTAAGGGTTGTACTCATCTATCCTGGGCACTATACAGTCAGATATATTCAATTCATCTTTATTTGTATAGCGCTTATACAATGTAGATTGTGTCAAAGCAGCTTCACATAGAAGATTATAGTGAATTGAAACAGTGTCAGTTCAGTTTTCAGTGTTTTAAGTTCAGTTCAGTTTAGCTCAGGTCAGTGTGGTTAATAATCACTACTGAGAGTCCAAACACTGAAGAGTAATCCATGGATGCGCAGCTCTACAGATCCTGAACCATGCAAGCCAGTGGCGACAGCGGCGAGAAAAAAAAAAACTTCACCAATTGGCGAAAGTGAAGGATAAAAACCTCAAGAGAAACCAGGCTCAGTTGGGCACGACTATTTCTCCTATGGCCAAACGTCTTGTGCAGAGCTAAGCCGCCAGAGGCTGGACATCAGCAAAGACTTGACTGTCTCTGGAGGTCACAGGAACCAGACGCATGCTCTCCACTCCTCCATATATACACTGAAGAAAATGCTTCATTGGATTTACTCAGTTTTAAGGTAAGAGGTCGCAAACAATTGATATGGGCTGAGAATTTAAACAAACGAATCAAACTGAACATTATTAAATTTAATTTGTTTAAATTCAGCCCATAGAAATAGTTATCCATAATCATTTTTCAGTGTACTGATATTCATTCATTTTCTTTTCGGCTTAGTCTCTTTATTAATCAGAGGTCGCCACAGTGGGATGAACCACCAACTTATCCAGCATATGTTTTACACAGCGGATGCCTTTACAGCTGCAACCCATCACTGGCAAACACCCATACACACTCATTCACACTCATACACACTATGGACAATTTAGAATACCCAATTCACCTGTGCATGTGTTTGGACTGTGGGGGGAAACCGGAGCACCTTGAGGAAACCCACACCAACATGGGGAGAACATGCAAACTTCACACAGAAATGCCAACTGACCCAGCTGGGACTCGAACCAGTGACCTTCTTGCTGCTTCACCCTTGTACTGATGTCATACACAAAAAAAAA
>CAIGQZ010001210.1:5098043-5137809 GCA_903798205.1 Danio tinwini
CTGCATAAATAAATATATAAATAATTAATAGTGCGGGCAGATTAATAAAATAAATTACACTGATGTTGGGGTAATAGAAAAATGCTAAACTGAAAATAGATTCCGCCACAGCATGTTTTACGCAGCAGATGCCCTCTGCTGCATAAAACATATGCTGGATAAGTTGGCTGTTCATTCCTCTGTGGCGAGCTCTGATTAATAAAATGACTAAGTCCAAAAGAAAATGAATAATAAAAATAATAATAATAATAATATATTTTTAATTAATTATTTAATTTTATTTTGCCAGTTTGATTGTGGATTTTTATAGGATTTTTCCTACTTTTCATATATTGCTATATCTCTATTTATTGCTTCATTTCCAATAATGACACAGTTAGATTTGGTTACAAACAAATACTGTAGCTTTTCATAATTATTATTATTATTATTTATTTTATTTTTGAACCGATCTGATGCTGTGGCCTTTTATAGGATTCTATATACTTTTAATATATTTAAATCTCAGCTTTATTTCCAATATTTTTGACAGATTTTTAAAATAACTTTAGTTTATGATAAATACTGTATCTTAATACATTTTTTTTTATTTGTTTATTTTGGCAATCTATGATTCTGTGGACTTTTTACTTCCCATTATTTCAACCAAATTCTCAGTGGCTCTTGAATATTCATCCCAAAAGTCTTTGATTCCTGTGCTGTGATTTGTGGTTTGAGTGAAGGGGCGGAGCCTGTGGGTGTAATCAGTGCTCTGCTCTCCTCTCGAACCCTGAACCTCTGTCCTCCTACGCTCTCTGCTTCTGCCCTGTAGATGACTCTGACCCGGGGCAGTCGAGCGATGCGTGGGGAGAGAGATTACTTCCTCCCTGCAGGATATACGCAGGTAAAGGCCAGTCTGAGACGCCTCACGCTCCCGCTTTGTCTTCAGTTCTTTCTCTAAGGCTACGTTTACACTAGTGCATTTTACCCCAAAATGACACTGTTTGTTCAAACTACTTATTTAATTTGAGCTGAAACAACATAATTCTTGAGGGGGTTTTTTTGGGCACAACTTACTTGTTTTATGTTCAATCCACTCGTAAAAACTAATACGTTAACTTAATTATCGATTGTTTGGATTCCAGCATTTTTTTACAGTGCAGTGCTCAGTATAAATGAGAACACCCCCTTTTGAAAATGAATATTTCCATCCATTTCCATTTAAAGGTCCCATGAAATTAAAATAATGTTTTTTGTAGACGTTAGTTTCAGTCTGTTAGTTTTAAGGATATCTATAAGCTAGTGTGCTCCAAAATTCGCGTTTAGAAAACTGATATAAAGATGTAAAGCTTGCAGTTTGTCACTTCTGCCTAAATGGATTTTTTTAACATCACCATCTTCTGACCAATCAAATGCTCTCTGGTGTCTAACATGCCCCGCCCCTTCAAGACGCTTCTCATTTGCTTTCATTTGATGCGCTTGAGCTCAACCACTTAACCACTAAAACAAAACACTATTGGCTCTTTTTTTAAAGGGGAGGAGCTAAACTATGTCCAAAGTCCCTTTAAGACAAGTCATTTCATGCAGCGGCTGTCTTTGAAACACCTCTCGGGCAGTATGCTCGAGCATTCTGTCTGAATGGGGAAACATCAAAAAGTGTGTGTGGGTATGAACAGCTGTATGAAATCCAAAGGTTTACATTCTTAATCACCTGTTTTTAAAATAGTCTGTCTCTAAAAGTGACGTACCCACCCCCACCCCCGCCGTCTTCCCCCTCCCCTCTAATTGCTACGCCCCTGAAGATGATGACAAGGTTTGTTTTAGCTCAGGTCGACCATGGCTCGTTATTATATGTATGTATTATTACGGTGTAATGTCTCGGCTGTGTATTTAAAAGGTCACGAATAGGCATGGGACCATGGGGTTTTCAAGGTATACCGCAGTTTGGAAAAGTCAAAGTTTTAAAACCACAAAAATTTTCTGTAATACCGTTCCTAATGTATGTGTAATATTTTTTTGTTTACATTTTTTTTTTTTTTTTTTTTTTAGGACAACAGATATCCAAAGATGCTGTTTTAAATTGTGAAGTAATTGTGTTTTTGAACTTAATGAAGACACAGAAGTCAATTAATCTTTTTGAATTATTTAGCCTGACATGTTTACAGTTCCAAACTATTATAAATGTTTCCAAACTAAAATATATTGTTTTCAAAAGAGGAAAAACGTATAGAAAGAATATATTTAAGAGGAGTGAGCAAAATACCGTGAAACCGTGATATTTTTATACTAGGTTATCATACAGTCAGAATCTTATACCAGCCCATGCCTAGTCATGAAACCCCCCTGTCTCAGCAGGGTGTTTTCACACCTCTAGTTTGCAAAAAGTCAGGAAAGGGGGCGTGTCCAGCTCTGAGAGTGTCGGGGGAGGGAAAAATGGAAGGCTTTGCAAAGAAGGAAGTTTCCATTAGGGCACGCGCTGAGTTTCACAGGCAAAACAAACACACAGACGCAGGGGAGAAAGACAGTGGCTGTGTTTACATAGACATCAGTAATCGAATTATTTGCCAAATTATTAATTTGTCAACCTTAACTGCAGTTTGGCACTTTCACTGTTTATTCAGGAACATTTCCTGTATTTCCTGACAAAACGAGAGGAACTGATGAAAAGTGGAGTTTTAATGTTTGATATCGCACTGCGTATGGGAGAAAGAAACCCTATGCATTCTCGGTAACTTAGATGCACTTGGTAGGTAGCGTCAGAAAGCTGTGTGTGTATAGACTATCCTGTCACAAAATGTGGCGAAAATTTTACACGACAGTAAAAGTTTGATTAAGATTTACACTCGGAGAGCAGCATTTACAGCTGATCTTTCAGTCTATAATATTGTACTATAATATTGCAGTGATATTAACATACTTTAAACTTAGTAGCTAAATAATTTTGACTAAGGTATGTCCTTAAACACTGAAAGAGCACTGCTGACGATACAAACTAACTTTGCCATTTGAATAAACAAACAAAGGGCACTGATCACACACTTACCAAACCTGTAGTGACAGGACAATCAAACTGGAGCCGTGTCTTTTTTAAAGAGAGACGAGGGGTAAATCCGGATTTCATCATTTCCAGATGAGAAAAGCTCTCGGGTAAAAATGTTCCTTACAAACGCATTTCTGTCGCGTGCACTGTAATCCACACGTGAGTCCAACTGCGCTCTCATAGCGGGAAAATGAAAACAAAACCTTCGTTGCAGCATAATAATAAACACAGCACAATAAAATGCAACACTGACGACCCATGTCTCCAAATTCTCGCTCTTTCACTTGTTTTGGCAACACAACGTGGCGTCTCTCTGCTGTCTGAACACTGGTAAAACAGTCTTCGAAGCTATCATGCATATTAATGAAGTTGCACACAATAGAGCGCGCTGATTGGTTTGAACCAAGTCTTTCTCATGCATTAATGCCGCACTCTTAGATACGTCACAATGTTCTTGAAGGTACAGACATCCACTCTCCACGCTGGATTACACACAAGTATCTAAAATAAAATAACGCAAAAACAACCAATTTTCAATATATATTCAATATGTGTCCTAATAGCGTTTATAGCAGCGTGGGACACATATATGACTGTCAACAGCTAAAAAAATGTGTTTTGGTGTTTCATGACCTTTTAAAACATGGCGGTTCCTTTGTTTTCATTCCCCTGCTTGTACATGAGCTAGTGACGTATCTCTGTAAACCAATAGCATTCAGCTGCTCATTTTGCTCCGCCTTTTGGTACCCACTTTGTTGTGCCAGGTACCCTTCCGAAAGGGTACCCAAAAAGTGGTACAGTACTTTGGACACTTGACAGTGGAAACGGTCATAAAAGCTTACCGTAAAGTACCACTCGGTGGAAAGGGGCCATAAAGGGTTATTACAGCCAACTGATGATCAACAGCAAGAATGACACATTTTACATCTTACCAACAGGGAAAACCACAAACAATCAAGAATGCATGATTGTATGCCATGGCTTTACAATAAAAAAATGTCATGATAATAGAAGTCAATGGGGCAAAAACAGCCCCCAACATAACCAAAGGGTAGTCAATTTGAACTGTGCTTATATTGTACAGTGTGGATGGAGATCCTTTCTGAAAACTGCCACAATGAACGAATACATGTTATTTTAATTATAAAATGCAGTGTTCGATTAAAAACACGCTAGTATAAACGTAGCCTGAATCTGTCTCCTGATCCTCCGTCCGTGGCCTGAAAGCAGTCTAGTTTTCATAAGCTGCATGACCTTGTCTGTCTGCAAGCCTTTATTTTTTTTCCTCACATCACTCCGAGAGACGCTGGATGATCGGTTGCATCATTTGATGTACAGAGATGACTCTCGTATTTGCTTTTTATGATAAAAAAGCGCTCCGTTTTTAAAGAAGCGCACACACACTGACACTCTCTGGGTGTTTCTGCTGCATCTGTTTTAATCGCATGCCTCTCACAGAGACTCATGGGAGTGCTGTTAGATGGGTAATGCATGTGTCCGTTAGGCTGGAAACTTTCCTAAAGGGCATAAATTGCATCAGGCGTTGACGTTTTCATGCATGTTTGTGCAACGTTCATCATTTTTTTGTTGTTGTTTGCTGCAGATAAAGATGGACCGGATAAGAAGAAGGTTAAGAAGGAGTCGGGGGGTAAGAAGTCGACCCCGGTGAATATTTTATTCGGGTACCCTTTATCAGAACGAAAGCAGATGGCACTTGTCATGCAGATGACGGCAAGAGACAACAGTCCAGGTAGGAAATACAAGTCATCTCTGATATTTTCTTCAGCATATATACTTGGATGCGATTAATTGTAATTAATAATCCTTTGCTCAGCACTCTTAATATTTATATTTTATTTGATTTCACTTTCAGTTTTTCATTAAAATAATTTCAATAGTTTTGTTTTTAGTTAACCATAACAGCACAGTCTCCCACCTGATTGTTACGATGTTAAATCAGTTTATCATCATACCGCTTATTTCCTTTCATAGTAAACTGTGAAACGTTAAAAGGTCTTTGTAATTATTATATAATTTGATCATTTTTCATCAGTAATTTGCTTTTGTTAGTATTTTTTTTTTCTTGGTACTTAATTTTCATTGTTTTCCTGGTTTACTATTCTACTTGATGTCATCCAATGACTTGGTTATTAATATGATTGTATTGTTAATAATAGGACAAAAAGAGATTATGCCAACCATAGGACTTTGAGGACCACAAATACACTTAATACACAAGTACACTTCATTAAACATCTACACATAGACATCACCTGTAAATTTTATATCTGCAGGATAACTACAGCAGGGACAATAAGTATTAAAAACATCACCATTTTTCTCAGTAAACATTTCTAAAGGTGCCGTTGATTTGAATTTTCCACCAGATGTTGGTACCAACCAAAGAAATCCATATATGCAAATAAAATAAATTGAATTATTTGGAAATAAAGTTATGCGTGATAAAATGAAGCAGGTAAAAAGTGTTGAACACATGAAAAAACCGGCAGTGAAAGCCCAGACAGCAGCTGAAATCTCTCAGTAGTTCTTCAGCAGCCCTCTGCCCTTCCTCAGTGTAAATTAATATCAGCTGCTTCAGTCCAACATCTACATTTGGAGGAGGATGAAGATGAAACCAGGACGGACATTTTAGCAAGACAATGATCCAAAACACAGCCAAGGAAACTCTCAAATGCTTTCAGAGAAAGAAAATCAAGCTGTAGAATGGCCCAGCCAATCACCTGACTCGAATCCAATATAAAATACAGATTAAAGATCAGATTTGATAAACGAGACCCACAGAAGCATCTAGATTTTTACACTCTGTTGAAGTCTGTGAAAAATTGAACAGTCTTGTCAGGTCAGATAAACAGTATAACTTTGATGTTCTGGTTGTTCTCAGATACCACACCGAACCACCCGTCTCAATCTCCGGCGGTGCAGAAGAAGATTGCCAGCAGCTCGTCCTCGAGACAAAAAGACAAAGTGAACAAGCGCAATGAGAGAGGAGAGACGCCTCTGCATATGGCCGCCATCAGAGGAGACGTCAAACAAGTGAAGGAGCTTATCGGCCTCGGAGCGGACGTAAACGTGAAAGATTTCGCAGGTAAAGCGCAGTGTCAAGATGAGAGTGCATCACACGCCAATTATCTGCGTTTTTCTGATTGTTATTACTGTGTTTTAATTGATGATTTAAATGAACTCTATTCAAAAGAATTGAAACAAATCATTTAAAATAATGTGGTTGTGCTGCTAATTAAGCAAAAAACAGAAATGTGCGCACATTTAATAAATCTTAGAGGCAGGTGTTCGATCAAAAATAAACACTGTGGCAAAAGATCAAAAGAAAATTGGCAACACTGCCACTTTAGCTCTCAGAAGTCTTTAATATCACTCACACAACGTTTCGACCTACATGATCTTCACACCTGATGTATAAGCCGAGCCCAGTTTAAGGAACTGTTGTCGGTGTCGGCAGGAGGATTTTCCCCTTGGGACACCAACAACAGGCTCTACGTCATAATCACTCCCCCTACAAGAGAAAGCTCCTGATTGGCTAGCACAGCGCGAATGTCCGCTGAAGTTCAGATTTTTCCACTCGAGTATGTGCTCATCAATCTTGAAAAATGCTCAACTCGCGCCACTTCATTTGCGCAAAACGCGTCATTCGTGATGCCTCATTCGCGTGAATCTCGCCGAAGCATGTCTATTTGCGTCTTTGTATTGACTTAAAATTTATTTTTATAAAACATTTGTCAAAACATATTGATTTTTTTTTGGAGTAAAAACAATACCGACATTTAAGAATCCATATTTATTTTATTTATTCATTTATTTTAATTGTTTATTGGTGCATATCTGGGTTATGATTTAATTCATAGCTACAGTACCCTGGACAGCTACTGTGCCACTCCGTAAAGCTTTCAAGCAAAAGTCCAAATTAAAGAAAGATTTGACTTTCTGTGGTGACGGCCGACATTCACAACACGTCGTAACCGTCCTTCAGGTGGTGCGCAGGTATAAAATACAAAACCAGACGTCTGGGCTTTGAATTAGGTGCAATTATTTCCTCGTTGTTCAAAGAGTCTGCAAGTTCGTGTTCCATGGATATATGTTGTTGTTGATTCGATGCGCAGCAGGTAGCATGCAGTCGCTGGTAAAGTTCTCACCCAGATCAGAGCGATCTGTGCTACCGAATACAGCGCAGCATGCAATAAACTCACGCTCTGTCAGGTGAAGTAAAGGTCTCATTGCCTAAATATCAATAAAAAAAATAAGCTCTAGCCCCCACGAATAAAACTTTTAGCCTATTTTATTATTTTGTGTAATGTATATAGTGTAATCAGGGCTGGAGCAAGCTAAACTGGCGCTCTAGTCTAGGCGAACGCCCTCAACCCGAAAGTGAAATAGAAACTTACCGGTTTGCGGACAAAAGTGAGGACAGGGTGGGGGTGGGTGTCGCGGATGAAAGTGAGAACCGGGGGGTTCACGCTCACTATTCTGTCAACTAGGTCGCCTCTATAGATGCGCCTGCCCTGAGTGTAAAGCTAGATTTATACTTTCGCCTGGCACCGCATCGCGCGCCTCCGCTGACTGCGCGCGCACCTCGCGACTGAGCCAGCTGTGGTAGCTCATCAACAGAGCCGCGACGTCAACACACAGAATCTATCAGCACAATTCAGCACGGTTGTCTTAAAAGTGTAGAACGGTTTGGCACGATAGTGAAAAAAGCTGCTTTAATGTTTATTTAAAAAATAAAAATCCTCGATTTTATAAAAAATTTTAATCGTCTTAAAACGTAAATTCTAATTAATCGAAAAAATCGGCCAGCCCTAACTGTCAAATTCACACACAAACTCATACACTACGGCCAATTTTGTTTTACCCAATTCCCCAATAGCACATGTGTTTGGACTGTGGGGGAGCACCCGGAGGAAACCCACGCCAACATGGTAAGAACATGCAAACTCCACACAGAAATGCCAACTGGCCCAGCCGGGACTCAAACCAGCGACCTTCTTGCTGTGAGGCAACAGTGTTAACCACTGAGGCACCATGCTAATAATAATTCATAATAATTATTGTTTCAAAGCAGCTTGTATGTATGTTACTCCCATAATTTTCATAAAGCATCATGGGGCATGGGTGAAAAAGGTGGACAAGAATAAAGAGGGTTTTCCTTCAAGTTGTGGTTTATTTTGGTGTGTTATTTTCTTTAGGTTGGACGCCTCTCCATGAAGCCTGTAACCTTGGTTACTATGATGTAGCGAAGGTTTTGATTGGTGCAGGAGCGGAAGTGAACACGCAGGGATTGGACGATGACACGCCGCTTCATGACGCCTCAAGCAGTGGACACAAAGACGTGAGTTTTCACACACACACACACACACACACACACACACACACACACACACACACTAAGTATCTTTCTGACAGTCTGATTCACTTTTGTAAGTTGTGTTTTTTTTGGAATATTTTCTAGATTGTGAAGCTGCTCTTGCGTCATGGAGGCAATGCTTTCCAAGCCAACAAGAGAGGGGAGAGACCGGTTGATGTTGCTGACTCTCAAGAGCTGGAGCAGCTACTCAAGGGAGAAATCCCACTCTCAGAACCAGAAGACAGCTCTTCAGGTATGGAGACCGTTGGCTGGAGATCTACTGTATTGTTACATTGCTAATTGACCTTTTTCACAAGTCTGTTATGATGTGTTTAAGGGTCATCAGCATCTTAAATCTTTGAAAGTGTTTAATATTTTGATATTACACTTTGGGTGTATGGCCAAACACAATAAACGCGCTATATAAATACACGTTACATTACAAAAAGCTCAAACAAGGTTAGAACACGAGGAGCGTCCATAAATCATTTTTGTGTGAACTATTCTGTAATGAGTATTTTACTCCTTTTACATTTTATTCAATAGTGTTTTAATAATTACTAAATAAATAATAAATTTAATAATTTTTTTTTGTATTTTGTATGTTACAGAATCAGAGGACCCATCTTCAGTAAATCCATCCAGTGTAGACGAGAACCTGGAGTATTCTGATGCTGAAAAAGACTCTGACAGTAAATCGACAACCGTCAAAGCCTCATCGTCCATGTCAGGGCTGGATGAATACGAGTTTAAAGATGAGGAAGAGGAAGAGGACCTCAGTAAGTCTCTTAATGAGAGACACCTCTTTAGGCGAGAGCTACGGCAAAAGGGGAAGGAGGAAAAGGAAAGAAACCACTATGCTTCAAAACAAGGTAGCAAAAGCGACCAGTCCATGCTGGCTTGCAAGTCTAAAAAAACAAAGACATCCCGTGTCTACTGCAGTTCAGACAGTTCAAGCGATGAAGCCGAGGTGCCAACGGAAAGAAGAAGCTCACCTACTAGGTCAGTCAGTGTGGATGGACATAAAACGGACAGTAGATCGAAAAAAGAAAGCTTGACTCTAACGCCAGTGGAACAGAAAGAAAAAGGTAAACAGAAGAAAAAGAACAAGAGCCAAAGCAAAAACAAAGAAAACCAGGAAGTCCGAGAAGAAGGGAAAGAAAACAGCAAGTCCCTTCTGTTTTCCTCTCCAACTGTGTCCGATAATGCTGACAAGGGCGTCAGAGAAGAGGACTCTTTCAAAATGTCATTCAGTGCAAAGGATGACACATCGGTTCACCTATTTCACCTGTCTGTAGTCAAATCCCCAAAGCTGAACCACAGCCAAACTGACAAACAGACAACCCCTCTGAAACAGGAAAACGCTAAGACATGTGTTTCAATCGCTGATGGATCTTGTCCTGGGGACGGCATCAAATATAACCACTACACAGACTCTGACTATTGCACAGAAGATTCTAGCAGTAAAAGCTGCAAACATAAGGAAAAGAGCAAGCATCATCACAAGGAGCTTAACTTGGAAGGAGATGACGGCAGTTCGAGTCCTTTTAAAGACAGCAGTTTAAGCAACAGCATGGACGGCTCTGAGGGTGCGTTTAGGAAGACTGACAAAGATGGGAAAGTTGTAAAAAAGCACAAGCTAAAACACAAGGAGAAGGAGAAGGAGAAATATAGGAAGGAGTATGAGGCAGAGCGGAATCGCCACCGGCAGAAAGAACCACGCAAGGACGGACATAGGAACCTCGAGTTTGATCGAGAATTCTGGAAGGAAAACTTCTTCAAAAGTGATGAAAATGAAGAACCTGTGGGCAAAAGTGAGGTACATGCTGGTGGATCTCCAGTAAAATCCTCAGAGTCGTCACCTGTTAAAGAGGAAAAAGGGGCATCAAAAGACAAACATTCAACTAGTAGCAGTAACAAGGACAGGAGGCCAAAAGAGGAAAGAGATAAAACCATTAAAAAAGAGAAAAAAGAGATTGCTCTTAAAGAGGAGCGAGGAAAAGAAGAAGAAACTGATGAGCGGACTGATGGTACTTTCTCTGTACGAATTCCTGATGGCTCACTACACTTATCAGAAGAAGTGGATGAGAAACCAGCAACTTGTAACTCGACTGACCAAGATCAACTGGAGTCTCCAGAGAAGAACTCTCGAGAAAAAACTGATAAGCGACCACTAACAAAAGATCGGGAATCTGAGAAGTCTGATAAGAGACACTCGGATAAAGATAAGAAGGTAAAATCTGAGCATTTAGCTGACAAGCCCGAGCTCCACACCTCTACAGATCGATGGAAGGAAAAGGAGAAATTAACAAACATTTCACAATCGCCCAATGATAAGAGTCATAAAGAGGGTGAAAAACTTAAACCAATAACTCTGGTGAAGAAGCACGAGGAGAACAAGAAGAATAAGGACAAGCTTGATAAAAGAACTGAGAAAGAGCATGCTTCTGGTGACCACAGAGACAAAGATAAAACAAGTTCTGAAAAGAAAGGAAAAGCCCCTGAGAAAACTGTTGATCATGTAAAATCTGACCGCAGTAAAGACAAAGAACGGGACAAAGATTCTGACAAGAGGAAAAAAGATAAATCAACCACTCCATCTTCCTCTTCCTACTCTAATCTAAAGTCATTATTGGAAGAGAAGAAAGGCTATGTTTGTGAGAATAATAAGGTTGTCTCATCTAAATCAAAGGAAGAGGTAAACAAGCCTTCAGAGAAAGACCGAGATCGAAGAGAGAGAGACCGGGAGTCTGAAAGGCATCGAGATCGTGAACGAGATCGGCACAAGGAAAAGGACAAAGATCGATCCCAATTTAACAGGGATGGCAAAATTAACAAGCCAAAACCAAATGAAGTGGACTTCAAATCTAAGGCTGCACCTACTCTAAAGGATACTCGCCCCAAAGAAAAGAGGCTGGTGAATGATGACCTCATGAAGACCAGCTTTGAGCGCATGCTCAGTCTCAAGGACCAGGAAATTGAACAGTGGCACAAAAAGCACTTGGAGAAAATCAAGCAGAAGGAACGTGAGCGGCTAAAACAGCGTCCAGGAATTGACCCTGTGAAACAAAAAAACAAGGAAAAAATGAAAACATCCTCCTTATCCACTGAGCCATGTCTAACCAAGGAACTATCTCGGTCAAAGAGCTCAGAAGCACCAGATGGACAACGTGAAAAGATCTTAAAAGATGCCACCAGTGTAAGAACACTCTCGCTAGATGCAAAAACCTTCGGGAAGAATGGTCCGATAATTGAAAACAGTCGATCTCCGAGACCAGAAAGTGAAAAATCTGGCCTTATGTCAAGATCAATGTCAATGATCTCTGTGGCAAGTTCAGAAGACTCCTGTCATGCAAGTGTTTTGACACCTAGACCAAATGACCAATATGATTCTGACATGAACGTGGAAGCTTTAGATTCGCAGCCACCTTTACTTCAGTCTTCCCTTATTGTACAGTCCTCCAGGTCGCCTAGTGTTCATGATAAAGATAGTAGCAGTCTTCCCGAATCATCGGCTCTCTGCAATCGCACACCATTGGCAAGCAGGCATGCATCCCCATGCTTAAGGGCTATTCTGGATGAAGAAGCCAAGGTATCAACAACTGAAACAAAACCCACAGAAGAGTCTCCAGTAATCAGTATTGCATCAAAACCAACCAGCGAGCAATCTCAAGTTCATCTAACTGAGATAAGTGTGCCCCCTGTTCAGGAGACTCGGAGCAGTCAAAGTCTTACAAGCTCTCTTCCAGAAAGTGAAATTCTGTCTTGTAATGAAGGTGACGTCGTCAATTCCACATGTCAAGTACAGTCTTCACAGGCTAGTGCTAAAGACAGCTTAACACAGGCAAACAGTGCGTTTCAGAGTCATTTGGAAGAGCAGAACAACTCTTGCACCACTAGTAGTCAAATAGAGCATGCAAGTCTAGGTCATCTTGATGTCCCTGGTGCCGAGGGAATAAACAAGGAGGCTTCGCTTGCTGTTGCATCATTACAATCTTCTCATACATCAACTTCATCATCAGATTCCAATGCACATTTGCATTCAAGTAGCCAGCAATGTGAGACTAGCACTGTTTCCAGTGGTGAGCAGACATTGACAGCAGACACTGGTTTGAGAACAGAACAAACAGAAAAACCTTCGGTTGCTTCAGAGTACAAAGAGGACAACAGTGGGGAATTTGTCACCAAAACTGATTGCACAAGCTCTCCAAGTCCATCTTCAACATTCTGTAGATCCAGCTCTGAGGAATCTACTAAACCACTGCTGAAGGCGACCAGTGTTCAGGAAGATACAGAAAAGGACAATGAACATGTGCAAGAAGAAAGTACCACAAGGGTCTCCAATGAACCATTGGTCACAGTCGATTCTCAACCAGAGAAACAAGACCTACATTTGGCTTTGGTGTCAAATGTTTCTCGCTGTGGCAGTCCAGAAAGGATCCCTGAGGAGCCCATGGAGGTATCAGAAGAAGTTTCGGGTAAGAGCCGAATCACAGAAATTGATGAGGCCAAAGTCTTGTCTTCAGAAGAAGGTGCAATTATTCAGACTCCGACTGAAAGTAAGGCTGACTCAGAAACGACAGACCAGCTTTCTCTTGACGAGAAGTCTATGAAATCTGACACTCTGGCTGATGTAGAACAGGCTCAAAGCAGTGGTCCTGTCCACCCTGATTATCAGGCAGAGCCAACTAGTGGAGAGACCTCTGGAAGTTCCTCTCCGATATCAGTCATGGACAGAGATTCAGATATATCTGGGGCTAGAGCCAAAGTCAGACTGCTTGAAGAAGAAGCTGACATTCAAGCGACCCATCCAAGAAAACGAAAAATGCCTAGAGCATCTCCGCTAGCCCAAGCAAACCTTACAGCTCAGCAGGTCAGAGAAAAGACTCAGCAGTCCCTGGCTGCAATTGTAGATGCACTGAAACTTGAGGAGATTCAGCCTTACCAGACGGAGAGAGCCAACCCATATTATGAGTACTTGCACATTCGCAAAAAGATTGAGGAGAAGAGGAAAGTCCTTTGTAGTGTCATTCCTCAAGCGCCTCAGTACTACGACGAGTATGTGACATTCAATGGGTCCTATCTGCTGGATGGAAACCCTCTCAGCAAACTCTGCATCCCAACAGTAAGCTAGTCTACACTTACAATATGTAAAAGTAATATTTACTAAAGATTAAGGCAAAACATGTCTCACTGTTTTTCTGTTTTGTAGATAACGCCTCCACCCTCTCTACCTGAACCACTGAAGGAGATGTTCAAACAGCAAGAGGTGGTGCGGATGAAGCTGAGACTACAGCACAGCATCGAAAGGGTAAGTGGAAATCAAGAATGGGTGGTGTTTACAAATATCAATTTTCAAAATAAGGTTTATTTTTTGTACTTTACTTTTTGTTTTATTTTCAAAAAATAATATATAATGTTTTACAATTACCAGAAGAATGGGTTTAACAAATATTACCACCCTGTGTATTCCACGCCCAGTGCACATCAAGAATTACATGATAAATATAATATAGGTGGTGACATGGTGGCTCAGTGGTTAGCCCAGTTGCCTCACAGCAAGCAGGTCGCTGGTTCGCTGGGTCAGTTGGCATTTCAGTGTGGAGTTAGCATGTTCTCCCCATGTTGGTATGGGTTTCCTCCGGGTGCTCCGGTTTTCCTCTCAGTCCAAACAATTCAATTGGTGAATTGAATACACTAAATTGGTCGTAGTGTATGAGTGTGCATGTGAGAGTGTATGGGTGTTTCCCAGTACTGGGTTGTAGCTGGAAGGGCATCTGTTGTGTAAAACATATGCTGGATAAGTTGGCGGTTCATGCCTCTGTGGCGACCTCTGATGAATAAAGGGACTAAGCTGAAGGAAAATGAATGAATATAATATAGGCCAAGTAATTCAATAACATAAACTAAATTTGTTATTGCTAATATTAGATGAAGAAAAGGTTTTGCTAAATGGAGTTTTACAGCCTCCTAGCGGTATGTGATGGAACTGCAGCAGATTTGTAAAATTTCCTAATAGTATCTGGATGCAGCCTTTATGATGCAAGCTGAGATTGCATCGCTCAGAGATGCAATCTCAGACACAACACACTCAATGGAGCTAGTGACATCACTGTGAGGGGTGAGGTTAGGGGTTGGGTTAGGTGAGCACATTAAAAAACATTGGATGCAGCTCAGATTGCATCAGTCTGCAGCCAGACCCCTCTCAAAATTTCTGAATAAAGCAACATTACATAAATATTAAATTGTAATTTATTTGACAAAAAAACATTATTTCCAAAGAAAGTTACTATAAAACTTAAAATTATGATAATGTAACAAAATATTTTATCATTTTAAATTGGGCTGAACAATATTGTTTGAGCATCAATATCACTATGTGTGTATTTGCAAGTCACATCGCAGAATTATAAGATTTATAAAAAAAATATATTATTTATACAATGATGACCAATACCTGTAATTGAATACTGTTAGACTCCCCAGAAAACCATAAAGCACTGAATATTGTGCTTTATATTGCTTGTTATTTATAATAATTTTTGCAGATGCACTGCATCAAAAAAGGATTGACTAATCATCCCAGTCAATCTAAATTTAAAAAATCTTTCCAAGTAGAGCTATTCAAGTCCTCTGGTGAAATTATATTCATATTGCAATATACATTTACCGGCCACTTTATTAGGTACACCTTACTTGTACCGGGTTAGACCTCTTTTTGCCTTCAGAACTGCTTTAATCCTTCATGGCATAGATTCAACAAGGTACTGGAAATATTCCTCAGAGATTTTGCTCCATATTGACATGATAGCATCACGCAGTTGCTGCAGATTTGTCGGCTGCACATCCATGATGCTAATCTCCTGTTCCACCACATCCCAAAGGTGCTCTATTGGATTGAGATCTGGTGACTGTAAAGGCCATTTGAGTACAGTGAACACGTTGTCATGTTCAAGAAACCAGTCCGAGATGAATTGCACTTTATGACATGCTGCGTTATCCTGCTGGAAGTCACTGTGAATCATAAACGAATGGAAATGCTCAGCAACAGTGCTTAGGTAGGCTGTGGCATTGACACAATGCTCAATTGGTACTAATGGGCCCAAAGTGTGGCTGGTTACATCACCACCACCAGCCTGAACCGTTGATCCTTGTATGGATGGATCCATGCTTTCATGTTGTTGACGCCAAATTCTGACCCGACCATCCGAATGTTGCAGCAAAAAACAACTCTTCAGACCAAGCAACGTTTTTCCAATCTTCTATTGTCCAATTTTGGTGAGCCTGTGTGAATTGTAGCCTCAATTTCCGGTTCTTAGCTGACAGGAGTGGCACCCGGTGTGGTCTTCTGCTGCTGTAGTTCATCCGCCTCAAGGTTGGACGTGTTGTGCGTTCAGAGATGCTCTTCTGCAGACTTCAGTTGTAACGAGTGGGTATTTGAGTTACTGTTGCCTTTCTATCAGCTTCAATCAGTCTTGCCGTTCTCCTCTGACCTCTGGCATCAACAAGGTATTTGCGCCCACAGAACTGCCGCTCACTGCATATTTTCTCTTTTTCAGATCATTCTCTGTAAAGCCTAGAGATGGTTGTGTGTTAAAATCCCAGTAGATCAGCAGTTTCTGAAATACTCAGACCAGCCCGTCTGGCTACAACAACCATGCCACGTTCAAAGTCACTTAAATCCCCTTTCTTCCCCATTCTGATGCTCAGTTTGAACTGCAGCAGATCGTCTTGACCATGTCTGCATGCCTAAATGCATTGAGTTTCTGCCATGTGATTGGCTGATTGGAAATTTGCATTAACGAGCAGTTGGAAAGGTGTACCTAATAAAGTGGCCGATAAGTGTATATTGCATCAATATCCCAATGTCAGATTTTTCCAATATCATGCAGCCCTAGTTTCAAATATACCAGTTTAGGGCTGGTAATTCTACATATTTTACAGATGCATTTATGACAAAAATTATTTAAAAATAAAAGTGTCAACCTTTTAACCCCGTCGTATTATATTCATGTTTAAAAGTATTACAGTTAATTAATGAAATAACTCAACAATTTGCTCTTCCAGGAAAAACTGATTGTATCCAATGAGCAGGAGGTCTTGAGAGTTCATTACCGCGCTGCAAGAACACTAGCCAATCAGACGCTTCCGTTCAGTGCCTGCACAGTCCTATTGGATGCAGAAGTATACAATATGCCCCAAGAAGTTCAGGTAAGTGATCACATTATGAGACATTCGTTTTAAATTGAAGTAAGAAATATATTTAAACTCAAGTAAACACTGCAGCTTGAGGTATGAGTGCAATAAAAGTACAATTTTACATAAAGTAAAAATCCAAACACCGTAATTTTAGTTCCAAGTTGCACTCAGAAATTGCAAGTAAATTAAACTAAAAGTAAGTAAATAAATGATATTGAATTAGACCTTTTTAGGTTTTATTGTCAAGCTTAGGTTCGTTACGACAATATTACAAAAATGTGTTTTCAGAATCTGACCCAAATTTAATAAAATGAAGCTGGACTTGCTTTAGATCAGGCCTTTTTTTTTATTAAAGTCTTGTTACGTACAGGTTTATCTTATTAATACGCAAGAAATAAGTATTAATAAAAATAATAATAATTCCTTACATGTATATAGCGCTTTTCTGGACACTCAAAGTACTTTGGGGGAATTTCCTCATCCATCATCAGTATTGAACACGTCATGTTTATTCTGGGAATAATATTTCTAAAGGAGCTGTTGACATGGAATTGAAGCAGATTTTGGTAAAAACCCAAACAATGCAAACATAAAAATTAAACAAAACAAAAAAATCTGAAAAATGAGTTGTGTGCAATAATAATGAAATGACAGAAGGAGAAAGTGCTGAACTTCACAGTTGCGAGTTTTTCACAGACTCTAACAGTTTAAAATCTTGATGCTTCTGTGGGTCTCGTCTGTCAAATCTGAGCTTTAATTTGTATTTTCTAGTGGATTCGAGTCAGGTGATTGGCTGGGCCATTCTACAGCTTGGTTTTCTTTCTCTGAAAGCATTTGAGTGTCCTTGGCTGTATTGGATCATTAGCTATGTTTCCATCTAAAAATGCGAATAAACTTTATGCGCAAATCTGGATTATTGCATTAAAGACGTGCGAATAAGGCAGCGTTTCCATCCAACGAGTCGAAGCGAACAAAATCGTCACTTCCTGATTAACTGGTGCCAAATATCAAGAGTAAAAACTGAAATTGCTGCGATAAGAGAAGCTGCATCAATTTTTTTTTCATCTAATAAATGACTTGCACCTCAGAAGGCAACCCTGACACGCGGTGGCGTTTGAAGGAGTCAGACACGTTGCACAGACGCTCTTGATTTTGGATGTCATTATAACATAACACTAATACTTAAACGGTAAGGCGTTTTAGAATGACCAAAACAACATTTTAGATGGTTTACAGTGTGCTCAGCCTGCTTGTTCATTTACACACATTTTATTATCACATGATCTCTTATAACAAAATCACAAGACCTTTTTTAATGCGCATAGTGGAATTTGTGCGGTAAAAGCGTTTCCATCGTAGTTTATGCGCATCTTTTCTTATCGAATAAAGTTTATCCTATTCAGTTATGCGCATAAATTTTTTATGCACATTTTCTAAATTTATGCGCATCATGGCGTTTCCATCAACCGTTTTTTTATGCGAATATCCAAAATACTCATAAAAATAGGTGGATGGAAACATAGCTATTGTCTTGCTGAAGCGTCCACCCTGGTTTCATCTTCATCCTCCTGCTGATGTAGATGTTGGACTGAAGCAGCTGATATTCATTTACACTAAGGAAAGGCAGAGGGTTGCTGAAGAACTACTGAGAGATTTCAGCTGCTGTCTGGGCTTTCACTGTCAAACTACACCTCCTTTTTCTCATGTATTCAATACTATTTCTCCACGTCCTTTCATTTACTTACGCATAACTTTATTTGTGAACTAATTAGATTTGTTTTCTTTGCATATCTGGTGAAAATTTCAAGTAAACAGCAGCACCTTTAGAAATATGTTTCCAGAGAAAAATGGTGACGTGTTCAGCACTTATTTCCTCCACTGCATCTTTGTTTTCTTCATTTCAGCACTTTTTTTTTTTTCAGGGTGATGATGGGAAGACGTCTGTTCGAGATCGGTTCAATGCAAGGCAGTTCATGTCTTGGCTTCAGGATGTAGACGACAAGTTTGACAAGTTGAAGGTACAAAAGAAAATTTAAATATGACATGACATGCACACGTCCAAAACAATTAGCCTCTGTAAAGTTAGTATAGTGTTTGAAAACTTAAAAATGCATGTTTTATAGCATCAGAGAATGAAAAATATCTGGCTTGCAGTTTTGTGAGCCCTGTGCATGTTTAAGAAACAGTTACGATTGTAAATTATATATTTATTACCAATGTTGCCAAGAATATAGCCAATGCTGCTGGTTTGGAATAAATAAATCCCTTTATTAGTACAATTTATGACGCACTGTACAGATGAATTCAGAATTATTAGCCCTCCTAAATAATTTTTCCCCCTGTATTTTTTCCCCTCGATTTCTGCTTAACGGAATTTTATAAAAAAAATTTTTTAACACATTTTTAAACATAAATAGCTAATTTCTAAATAACTTATTTCTTTCATTTTGCTATGACAACAGCACATAATATTTGACTAGATATTTTTAAAGATGCTGGTATTCAGCTTAAAGTGACATTTAAAGGTGCAGTATGCAAGTTTGACAGTCAGTGGTTGAACTAGGTATTGCACCTCTGGTGCAAAACACGAGCAAGTGCAGGTTGCCAGATTGATGACAACAGCAGGAGAGAGCCTGACTATCGAGCCTAAAGGCTGTTCTAAATAAAAGCAAAGGCACGTGATAGAAGGAATATTTTCATATTAAAAGGAGTTTTTGTCCTAACCAACACCTAAAATATATATTTTAGAAACCTCATGAACCTCATATTTTAGAAATTTGATCACCTCAGGTAAACCTCATGTGCTTTATTCAGTGTTAAATGCTAATAATATGAATTTAAATGTCATTTTACATGACATTTATTGTCATACTACTGAAAGCAGGAGCAGATAGTTCACCTCAGATCTTGAAGATAAAATAAACCGTTTGAAATTGAACTTCAGATCTGTGACTCAGTGCAAGCCAACACATATGAGTCTTTCAGCATCTACATTTAATAATGTTAAAGAGGTTTAATATGTATTAATTAGATTATAAACCGTACCATTTTGTTGGAGTGCAGTCAGTGCACTATTATGTGCATCTGAATGGCTGTATTTACATTTCTGTCATGTTTCGTCTGGTGCAAACAGCCAAATTAGTTATCACTGCAAATCTCATGACAGCCTGTTGTAAGGACACAGGGTTGCAACGTAACCTGCTCACCTAGTGTTTACGTTTGTAATAGGGTTGGGTCGATAAACGATGCCATCATCCATTGCTGATGGCCAAAAGACATCATGATGCTGAGCCGGCATTACGATATTTTGCCCGTCCCCGTTGCAGCAGCAACCCGCTCTGAAAAATACACACTTAGACCCCGTTTATACTAATACATCTTAATTTTAAAAGAGCATTTTAGAAGGAAAATGATCCACATCCACACTATACCGCTAAAAATGCCCATCACGTGACCACACACACACACTCTGTGTCATACGCTGCAGTGTAGTCTATGCACGCGTCTGACTCTGGGCTCCAGCAATCAACCCAGAGAGCAGTGAACATCAGACAGTTTATCAAGGATGTACCAGGTAAAGTGTCACAGCGTCAATACACTGCTGCAATCTTTCGCTTTAATGCTTGTACTTAGTTATTTTAGCAAAAACCTCAGATACTGTTGGTTGTGCACCTTTTTTACCAACCAAGTTTGTTGACGCCATTATAAGACACAGATCACTCTGCCTATTCATGCCAGAGTCCCGCAGAAAAAGTGATTGACAGGTGGGAATTTGTGTGTAACTTATATTTATTTATTTATGATTTGGGTATGGGTAAGACAAAGACCATACAGGTCAGATAGTTGAAACGGTAGGCTACAAATAATTAATTCCTTATTAATTAATTCATTCATTCAAAGCCGCCTATGCCGACGATGCCATCGTCCATCGTGATGTTTCACATTAGACATTGCATGATGCCAAATTGGTCGACATCGCACAACCCTAGTTTGTAATGCTTATGTTATTCACTAATTAATATTCCCCTCATGTGGAACTCTGAATCTGCGTCTCATTTTGGAGTCTGCTACTGTCCACCGGAGGTCGCATTTTGGTCGTGGACACATGCTTTGAAAGCTTTCCTGACTGAATGAATCACACCAAGGCCACTCGGGGTGCTGAAATATAATTGGTTAAACTGGCTTTGGATGGGTTAAATGACCAAAACAAAGACAGCGTTCCGGCACGGAAAAAAACATTTTCAAAGCAGAATATCTGACTTCAGCATTGTTTTTCAGATAAACAAGTATGTTCACTTGGGATGTTTCTTAAATATCTGCACACATATTATGGTATTTTTATGCTTTAGAAGAGTCAAAAACTTATAAACAGCACCTTTAAAGGCTTAACTAATGTTAATTAGGTAAGTTTGGGTAATAAGGGAAATCAATGTATAACAGTGGTTTGTTCTGTAATCAAATATCGCTTTAGGGGCTAATAATATTGACCTTAAAATAGTTGTAAAAAATAAAAAACTGCTTTTATTCTAGTTGTAATAAAACAGAAGAAAAAATATGATAGGAAATGCTGTGGGAAAAGTCCAATATCCTTGAGAAAATATTTGAAAAAGATTCCCAAGAGAGCAAATGATTTTTACTGTACCCGTTTGACTGACCTAAATCTCCATTTGCCTGCAGACGTGTCTCTTGATGCGGCAGCAGCATGAAGCGGCAGCGTTAAACGCAGTTCAGCGTCTGGAGTGGCAGCTAAAGCTACAAGAACTGGATCCCGCCACTTACAAGTCCACCAGCATTTTCGAGATTCCCGAATTCTACATCCCGCTCGTGGAGGTCAACGACGACTTCGACCTGACGCCGATATGACCTGCTGAAGAGACAAAAACACACATTTTCAAAGCTATCGGACCACGTCAAGAGATGAGTGTAAGGTGAAACACGAAGCACTTGATTTTGGGGGTGTGCGTGTGTGCGTGCGCATGTATGTTGTGTGTGTGTGTGTGTGTGTCACAGACGCTCCAGATTTATAATAAAATAGATAAGGAAAAAAAAAACAAAGCGCTGCACTTCCAGGCTATCTATCGGTTTAGTCTGTGTGAGTAGTTCTGGTTCGACCACATGCACTTCACCAAACAGGCGCCAGATTGGTTCCTACAGACTGCAGGCCGAAACTAAAACGCACTTAACCCTGAGGTCCACCGGTCGAGGAAGAGAGAGAGAGAGAGAGAGAGAGAGAAAAAACTGCCTCCAGAGGGTAAAGACCACCATGGAGAAAGGAGAGCGATCTGAATCCGACATGTTTCTACAGTGAGTGTTAATAGATTGTGTATAGATTGTGCTCCTCATTTTTTAACTTATTTTATACATACTGATTGTGCATTTGTAAATAGCCATGTAATTATTGTTTTTAACTTGTAAAAAAAAAACACACAAAAAAACAAGGAAAGAAAACTGAAAGGACGGAAGAGTTAAAGTAATAAATATTTTGATTGTAAACTTTGTTTCGTCTAATGTTTAATGGACCAAAGTTGTTTTTACATTGAAGTTCTTCGTTGTTGCTGTTGTTGTTGATGTTGGCTTAACTCTTTAAGCATGTGTTTTGGAAGACTTCTGTTCTGTTTTCTTTTGTTCCTCTTTCATTTGTTTTTAGCTCCTCTTTTACTCCCCCTTCGACATTCATCAGAGTCGATGTTTTTTGACTTGTGATTTCTATAATGTGCATGCTTTCGCAGGTTCGTCCCTTTCTCAAAAGTTGTACCGTGGTGAGGTTTTACTGAAGTGGTCCTGGTTCCTTTTTCTGCCATTGTTGTGTCTGTTAGTAACATCACTTCTCTGCGTGTCGTCTCTTGTGTCTTGCGCACATTTAAAAAAAAAAAAAAAAAAAAGGAAAAGTTTGTTGTGGTTTCTCCATAGGAAAGACGAAACTCTCTTACTTTTACAGTTTTCAATGTGAGATCACAACAAAAGCTATTTTTTACAACGTAATGCCTTTTGAACGATGGTTCTAAAAATATGTCTATTTTAATATTTACTTGTTACATGAGGATGTACATATTTGTAATATATAATTGAATAAATTTTATTGGTTGTGAAATCAAAAGCTTTGCGTGCGCTCTCTTTTATTACATGATGTGTAGATGCAGCTGGAAATATTAGACACTTGCTGTCTTAAAAGTCATGCTAAAAGTTGACTTGCAGAAATGTACAGTGCATCCGGAAAGTATTCATGGCGCTTCACTTTATCCACATTTTTTTATGTTACAGTCTTATTCCAAAATGGATTAAATTCATTTATTTCCTCAACATTCTACACACAATCCCCCATAATGACAATGTGAAAAAAGAGTTTTTGAAATTGTTGCAAATTTATTAAAAATAAAAACCTGAAAAATCACATGTACATCAGTATTCACAGGCTTTGCTCAATACTTTGTTGATGCACCTTTGGCAGGAATTACAGCCTCAAGTCTTTTTGAATATGATGCCACAAGCATGGCAAACCTTTCTTTGGAAATTTACTGCCCATTCCTTTTTGCAGTACTTCTAAAGCTCTATCAGGTTGGATGGGAAGTGACGTGTACAGCCATTTTCATTTTTAATAGGATTTAGGTCAGGGCTCTGGCTGGGCCACTCAAGGACATTCACTGAGTTGTTGTGAAGCCACTCCATTGATATTTTGGCGGTATGCTTTGGGTCGTTGTCCTGCTGGAAGATGAACCGTCGCTCCAGTCTGAGGTCAAGAGCATTTTGAAGCAGGTTTTCATACAGGATGTCTCTGTACATTGCTGCGTTCTTCTTTCCCTCGATTGCAACCAGTCGTCCTGTTCCTGCAGCCGGAAAATATCCCCACAGCATGATGCTGCCACCACCATGCTTCACTGTTGGGACTCTATTGGACAGGTGATGAACGGTGTCTGCTTTTCTCCACACCTACAGCTCCACAGAACAGGAGTTCCCAAACTCTTCAGCCTGCGACCCCCAAAATAACAATGCCAGTGACTCGTGACCCCCACATTCCTCTGAGGTGGTTATAAATATACAAATGTTGCACACACAACAATAGGCCTATATAAACATATTAACAACACAAGTGCAACAGTCTAACAAGGATATTTTCATTTTTCATTCATTTTCTTGTCGGCTTAGTTCCTTTATTAATCTGGGGTCGCCACAGCGGACTGAACCGCCAACTTATCCAGCACGATTTTACACAGCGGATGCCCTTCCAGCCGCAACCCATCTCTGGGAAACATCCACACACATACACTACGGACAATTTAGCCTACCCAATTCACCTGTACCGCATGTCTTTGGACTGTGGGGGAAACCGGAGCATCTGGAGGAAACCCTTGCGAACGCAGGGAGAACATGCGAACTTCACACAGAAACGCCAACTGACCCAGCTGTGAGGCGACAGCACTACCTACTGCGCCACTGCATCGCCACTATAATTGGTATAGTCATTAATTAATTTAATATTAACCTCACCTAATGAGACTGGTGGGCACAATGTCTATTCCTGGTTTAATTGTGGAGACCGCCACTCATCATTCATGTTCAGTTGTGGCCTGTATTCATTTTTAATGTATTTGATTGTCTTAAAGGTGTCCGAAAGTTCAACCTGGTGCTATCAAATCAATCTGCTGCAGCTGACACTATTGCTGTGTTGTTAATCTAAGGTAAACACACCAATCCCATAAAAGAAATTGAAAGGCTGATGGTTATTTATTTGCATGTTGGTGTTTTTTATGTAACTATTAACTACTATTATCTTCTGTGGGTTATTATAATAAATCAATTTGACTTTTGGATCACCAAGCGACCCACTGTCATTGTCCTGCAACCCCCACTTTGGGAACCACTGGTTTAGAACAGTGTTTCTCAACCACGTTCCTGGAGGACCACCAACACTGCATGCTTTTGATGCTTCCGTTGTCTGTCACACCCATTCCAGGTCTTTCAGTCTCTGCTGATGATCTGAATCCTGTGTGTTTGGTTAAGGAGACATGGAAAATGTGCAGAGCTGGTGGTCCTCCAGAAACGTGGTTGAAAAACACTGGCTTAGAATTAAGGCAAAAAAAAGTTCTCTCTTAGTCTCATCAGACGAGAAAATCTTATTTCTCACCATTCTAGAGTCCTTCAGGTGTTTTTTTTTTTTTATTTGCAAACTCCATGCAGGCTTTCATGTGTCGGGCCACTCTGCCATAAAAGCCCCAACTGGTGGAGGGCTGCAGTGATGGTTGACTTTCTACAACTTTCTCCAATCTCATCTACTGTATATGTAAAATATGAGTCCAGTTTTATTCATTTCCATAAATCATATTTTGTTTTTGTTTGTTTTTTTGCAATCATACTCATCAATGCATGCATAAGACAAAGGGTGAATTCGGGTAATCTGGGATACTTTTTGCAATTTTGACTTTAGCTCTCTATTTCAATGTCTATCTATCTAATCAAAATGACATGTTCGACTTTTTTAAAATCCCTAAGATGTTTTCTAACTACCTAAGAAAACATAATATAGATATTACACTGAGAAGAGCCATGCCACACCTATTACAGTGAGTGCAGAATTATTAGGCAAGTTGTATTTTTGAGGATTATTTTATTATTGAACAACAACCATATTCTCAATGAACCCAAAAAACTCAATAATATCAAAGCTGAATATTTTTGGAAGTAGTTTTTAGTTTGTTTTCAGTTTGAGCTATTTTAGGAGGATATCTGTGTGTGCAGGTGACTATTACTGTGCATAATTATTAGGCAACTTAACAAAAAACAAATATATACCCATTTCAATGATTTATGTTCACCAGTGAAATCAATATAACATCTCAACATTCACAAATATACATTTCTGACATTCAAAAACAAAACAAAAACAAATCAGTGACCAATATGGAAATGTGGCAAAAACATTTTTTTCACACAATATGAAATATGGCAAAACTGGTGTCAAGTGGCATCTTGGCAGCTGCACGCTTGACTTTTCTCAGTTCTTGGGCAGTTATTTTGCTCCTTGGTTTTTCCACACGCTTCTTGCGACCCTGTTGACTATTTTGAATGAAACGCTTGATTGTTCGATGATTACGCTTCAGAAGCTTGGCAATTTTAAGAGTGCTGCATCCCTCTGCAAGATATCTCACTATTTTTGACTTTTCGGAGCCTGTCAAGTTCTTCTTTTGACCCATTTTGCCAAAGGAAAGGAAGTTGCCTAATAATTATGCACACCTGATATAGGGTGTTGATGTCATTAGACCACACCCCTTCTCATTACAGAGATGCACATCACCTAATATGCTTAATTGGTAGTAGGCTTTCAAGCCTATACAGCTTGGAGTAAGACAACATGCATAAAGAGGATGATGTGCTCAAAATACTCATTTGCCTAATAATTCTGCACTCCCTGTATAATAAAACATGAAGTTTTGTGTGTGAATTGTTGAATCATAATTGAATAAATATGATCTGTTGTACAAGATCCTATATTTAGCATTATCAGCAGTATCAAATATCATCTTTCATATTATTTTCCCTTTTTTCAGCTGGTTCTTTCTTGATTTTTATTTTTATTAAAATAACAGGTTCCAAGTTCTGTTTGTTAAACCAATGGTTTTGCAGTAATATTTTTATATAAATGGAAAGCAAATGACATTTGTCTCCTCACTTTTTTGCTGATCTGAAAAAATGGTCCAATGTGTGACTCAAAAACCGTAGTGTGATTCGAACCGTGAGATTTGGGATTCGTTATACCACTACTAGACATCATTGTAAAAATAATAAAAACAAATCTTATCTTTATCTTTTAATCTTTGATAAATAATCTTATCCTGCGATGTGACTATTGCAGATACACACATTGCAATATCGATGCTCAAATGATATTGTTCAGCCCAAATATACGCATTTCAGTGTCTTTTCAAGAGCTGCATTGCAATATTGATGCATTTGCTCTCAAATTATTTATAAGTCAGTTTTGTCCAGTCAGAATTTCAACATTTCAGAATTTGTCAGTCTAAATTTTTTTTGCAAGAATTAAAATGCAGGTGAAATATAGATTAAAAACTGTGTTTTGCACTAAAAATATGTTACTTTAAGGTGCAGTAGGTTTTTCTCTTCAGAAACATTTTTGTTGCGCTGGTTAAGTCTCTTCACATTTTAATAGTAATGTGTAATTTTACACATTACAAAATAGTAATTTTTTATATTCTGGGAAAGGCATAAGACAAGAAATGTCCAATTAAAATGTGTCCGGCTGATAATTCCATAATTCTGATAAGTAGCCCAAACTGTCTGTCAACAAATGTAGATGCCTGGTTTAAGCCTGGTTTACACTTTGCCTGGTGCCACATCGTGGACCTCCGCTGACTGCACACGCACCTCATGAAATAGACGAGCCTTTTATACTTGACGCATTCCCTGTTGTGATATATTCTTTAAAACGACAGGAGCGGTCAAAAGAAACTGACCAATAAATCAGCAGGATAAACAGAGAAGTAGAAAATGTCTGGAACTACGTCATGTCATATTAAAATCATTCAATATTTTTCAAGTAATTATTTGTATATTTTATTTGAATGATTATAAAGATTTTTATAACCATTCAAAATAAAAAAGTAATTCATGCTTTGATGCATCACGTGCTTTTGTTCAGATCTCGGACTGTTCCACCTTTTAAAGTTTATTAAAATATTAATGACTACAGAACATGGGTTGATCTATAAATATATATATTTTTTATTATGGCAAGAATAAAAGCAAAAAAAAAAAGGTTGCTTGCTAAACACTTGCTAAAAATTGACAAACTTTTTTATTTAATCCACTCCACAATTCACACATTACTGTCTGGCTAGTTTATCCTCTATTGATATGCTAAAAAGGCAATAATGGTCCAACATTCCTGACCATTATCACCAGTAAAGCCCAGAAAAACAGGGCATTAGTATATTGTAAACCGATAGGTTCAAATATTCTTTTCCAGTTATCAAAGAAATAATGTGTCTCTTAATTATAGTTTTATAAATATTAAATTGTTTTAAATTCAAAATTGTAACATTTACATCAGTGTTAAACCTATGGCTAATGGATAAACATATTCTGTAATATTAAAACCACCTGGGTCTCCACTTTTGCCCTGGCCTCTCTTTTTGGTTTTAACAAACTTATCTTTTAAGTTTTTCTAAACTTTTTTTGATTTAGATTTTTTTTTAACCAAAATTTTAATCCTTTCCCACTGTTGCAATTTCTAGTCAAGAAATATTGTCCATCTGGTTAACCCTATAAACAGGCGAACCTGTTTCAGACAAAAAAAGTGATTAAATTAAAGTGATTCATGTTCAGCTCAAATCGCTCGAGTCTCAAAAAAAAAAAAAAGAGCTTGCCAGTCGAAATCATGTCACGTGCACCCAAAGCGAACCTCCGCAAACAGTGACGTCACATTCGCCACGCACATTAAAGCAAACTAGTGGATGCATCAAGTATAACCCAGGCTCGACGTGACTCAACATTGCTGCGATGTGACTATAGCAGACGCGCACATTGCGTTATTGATGCTAAAATGATATTGTGCAGCTCCTAATAATAATAATAATGATAATAATGCTTCTTAAATAAAATTAGTTTTTAATTTACACAAGTACTATGGCAAGTAATAATATAATAACAATAATTCTTTTATTTTAGTTTTGTTTAGTTTTTATATTTACTTTTAGTATAATTTAATTAGAAATATTGCAATAACTTTTCTTAGTTTTTAATATTTAGTATTATTTAACAATAGTAATAATACAAATAATGTCATTTTAGTATAGACTAAAAATGGTGAAACTACACAAACAAAGCAGAGCACTCCTGGATTTTATTTATTTGTTTTTTATCACAATGGCCTACAGCACAATCATCATTTTTTTTATTTTTTCCCCTCCACTCAGGAGTTTTTCTATCATTGTAAATTGCAAGTGGAGTCATTAAAGACCCACAATTGCAGACAAAATTGTTCAAGTCCGACTCTCTTCCTTAATGCCGCTCGGCCGTATCTGTTTCTGTCCGTCTGATCCTCTCTGTACAGTTGGACATGTAATCAGCCTGAGCACTAGTAGGAAGCTGATTATAACCACACAACCACAGCAAGACCAACACACATCTACTGGCCTGTGCCCTAATCCCCCTCTTCCCCCCCGCCCCACGTCATTTCAGTTTCCACCTCCCTCTCCGACAACCCCCCCATATAATCTGCAGTAAAAGGTGCATTGTTCTGTGTGGCGTGGGTATCTGTGGTCATTAACCTACATACTGAGCAGCAGGCCTCGGCTTCTTAAAGCTTTCTCAGATGCCCTGCGTTCAGGAAGTTCAGCGCTCTGCTTTTCTATTTGTTTAACCCTTTCCTTCCCTTGTAGTGGCTTGTAGTGGAATTATATAATTACATTTTTTTTTGTTGTTGCACAATTTTCTCTCTTCGTTCAAGTGGGCTTCTCGCTACTGCACTAGCAATATAGACATATATTGCAAAAATATACATTAGGTCATAGGGATGCACAATATATAAATTCAGCATCGATATTGCAATAGTCACATCGCAGGATATGCAATGTTAAGTCTGGATTGTAATTTATTGTTTGCATGTGAGACCTGTGATAGTATGAGGAATTTAAGGATCCCGTGATGTCCTTTGAAATGTGCATTTTTTTATTCGATGTTGGATTATAATCTCAACCAAAGCACAAAGGGAGGGTGGGACATAATGTAGCTCCTCCCCTTTAAAATAAAACAGCCAATAGCGTTTTGTTTTATTACCGCTCTGCCAGTGAGAGTGGTTGAGCTCAAGCGCATACAATAAATAGCAAATGAGAAGTGTCTTTAAGGGGGCGGGGCATGTCATATACTAGAGAGCATCTGATTGGTTATGATGTGATGAGAAACTGTAGTATGGGTTGACATGAATAAAACCGTTGATCCATTTAGGTGGAAGTGACAATACTACAAGCTAATATGTGTTTATATCAGTTTATATCTTTTAAGCGTGAATTGTGTCACTGTTTTGGAGCACACTAGATATCTTAAAAATGAACAATACTGATAATAACATCTAAAAAAAAAAATTTTTAATTTCTTTGTGCCTTCAAAAGCATTCATGCATGAGAAATTGTACTGTTTGTAACTGTATTATATGTATAACTTTATGTAATGATTAATTTTATTGATTTACTTACACATAGAAGACTGCAGTTTTACTTTACATTTGATAATTTAATACTGTATACCTGAATACTGATGGAGAACAATCAAACATTTCATTTGTATGTTTTTTATTTATTGTATTTATCTATGCTTGTAATTTTTATGTTTGTTATATTTTATGCAGACATATTCTCCTACACAGTAATCCCAATCAGTCTAAAATCATAAATGCTTTCCCAATAGAGATATTCAATATATTACAGAATAACGAAATATGACCATAAGTTTGAGCAATAGCAAAAATGCTAATATACATTTTTCGAGATGGTATCATATTGTGAGTTCAGTATCGAGGTGTGGATTGAATCGTGACTTGAGTGCATCATTACACAAGTATACTATAAATCTATAAATAACTTATATATAAAATATATTTAATGTTTATATTTATTTAATAATAGGTGGCTAAGTGGTTAACATTGTCGCCTCACAGCAAGAAGGTCACTGGTTCGAGTCCCGGCTAGGCATGGGACGATAACCGACGATTATCACGGTTTGGAAAAATAAAAAGTTTTTAAAACTTTCTCCAATACCATTCCTAAGGTTTGTGTTAGATTTTTTTTTTGTTTATTTGTTAGTTTTAGTATCTCCAGCAGAAAAGATATCCAAAGATGCTGTTTTAAATTGTAAAGAATGCTTTGTTATTGAAACTAATGAAGACAGCAGGAGTCAATGTTTACTAGGGCTGTGCAAAAATATCGATGCATCAAACTATTGCGATAATTTCTTTTAAGATAGTGTATCGATAGTCCAACCTCAAGTATCGATTCAAGTTGTGCCAAACGACCTCCTCCTCTGCTCCTGTAGATGTCCCTAACTCGCAATCAACAAAATGGCAAGTAGTACGGTATCAGAAGTAAGCAAGAGTGAGCATAGCGGAAAATATAAAGGTGCCTCCAGCTTTTAGAGCTGACGTGTGGCTATACTTTAGTTTTAACGCTATTAGGGTTGGGTCGATAGATGATGGCATCGTCCATCGCTGATGGCCTATAGACATCACGATGCTGAGGCGGCATCGCCAATCTTCCGCCCTGCCCCCGTTGCAAACCCGCTCATGAAAAATACACACTCAGTTTTAAAATGGCATTTTAGAACGACAATGATACACGTCCACACTGGGTTTCATCTAGTATTTCTGAACAGCCCTCCTTCTACTGAAAATGCACATCACGTGACCACACACATACACAGACACACACACTGTCATGCGCTCGTCTGAGCTCCAGAGAACAGTGCACATCGGACAGTTTATCAAGGATGTACACTAGATTGTGTCTCACTATAAGTTAGTTGTTAAACATGATATTTAATTAATCTTGTCTCTATCTAACGACTCTTCAGTCTTTTGATTCTCTCAGGTAACGTGTCACAGCGTCAGTACACTGCTTCAGTCTTTCGCTTTCACGCTTGTACTAAGTAAGTTTAGTAAAAACTTCAGATACTGTTGGTTGGTTCCTGTTGTTTGTGCACCTTTTTTACCAAGCAAGTGTGTGGACGCCATAACGGCATGGTTCACTCTGCCTAGTCATGCCAGAGCCCCGCAAAAAAAAGTGATTGACAGGTGGTAATTTGTGTGTAACTTATCTTTATTTATTTATTTATTTATGATTTGGTTATGAGTAAAACAAAGGCCATGCGGGGCAGGTAGTTGAAACGGTAGGCTACAAATAATTATTAGTTATGAATTTTTGAATTATTCATAAATAATTAATTCACCTTTGCCTATGATGACGATGCCATCGTCCATCGCGATGTTTCACGTTAGACATTGTATGATGCCAAATTGGTCAACATAGCCCAACCCAAAACGCTATACCTGGGAGTACTGAATTAGACCAAAAAAATGCCATTTGTAAGATTTGCAATATATTTGGTTCTCTGTTCAATCACACTGTGCAGTTCTAATGAATTTAAATGGATGGAAAATAAATTGGAATTGGAATTTTAATTTGTCTGCCGACTTTATCAAGTTGTCAATATAATGTGACACATACTAATACAAATTCAATTCAATTCCTCTTTATTTGTATAGCGCTTATACAATGTAGATTGTGTCAAAGCAGCTTCACATAGAAGTTTATAGTGTTTTATAGTTAAACTATTGCAATATATCACATAATTTATTGTATCGCAATATATTGTATCATGACCCATGTATCGTGGTATGTATCGTATCGTGAGGCCCTTGCCAATACACAGTGCTAATGTTTACTGCTCCAAAATACTTTAAATGTTTCTCAAAATAATGTTGTGTTCAATGGGGAACATTTTTTTTGTTTGTTTTTCAGCCAGACATTTAAAAATAATATATTTTAGAGCAGTAATCACAATACCGTCATACCCTGAAATTTTTATCCAAGGTTATCATACCGTCAGAATCTTACACCATCCTATGCCTATTCCCGGCTGGGCCAGTTGGCATTTCTGTGTGGAGTTTGCACGTTCTCTCCGTGTTGGCGGGGGTTTCCTCCGGGTGCTCCGGTTTCCCCCACAAGTCCAAACACATGCACTATAGGTGAATTATATGAACTAAATTGGCTGTAGTGTATGAGTGTGTGTGAATGTGAGAGTGTATGGATGTTTCCCAATACTGGGTTGTAGCTGGAAGGGCGTCCACTGCATAAAACATATGCTGGAAAAGTTGGCGATTCATTCCACAGTGGCGACCCCTGATGAATAAAGGGACTAAGCCAATGGAAAATAAATGAATATTAATTAAATAATATGTATAAGATATAAATAAGTGCACTTTGCTCTCATAAACGCCTGCCCTATACTGACCCTGAGGAGTAGAAACTTGTTAATAAAGCGTTGTTTTTGTTATGTGCGCACAAAAGTATTCTGATTATTAAACAAAAAATCCATATGATCTGTTTTGAGGATTTTTTTTTTTGTATTTTTCTGGTCTTTAAAGGGTCATGAAACACCAAAACACATTTGTTGAGCTGTTGACAGTCATATATGTGTCTCACGCTGCTAAAACACTATGAGGACACATATATTGCACTAAAAAGTAAAAATTGGTAGTTTTTGCGTTATTTCGAGCAAATTTGTTCTTCCGGTTTGAAATGAATGTTTGAAGCTGCGTCACGGCGATAAGAGACTTGTATGTGGTCCAGCGTGGAGAGTGGATTTCTGTACCTACGAGTACATCGTGACGTCTCTGAGTGTGCAGCATCAATTCATGAGAAAGACTTGGTTCAAACCAATCAGCGTTCTATTGTGTATGAGGTGTAACTTCATTCATTTGCATGATAGCTTCAAAGACTGTATTACCTGTTACAGTGTTCAGACGACAGAGAGACGCCACGTTGTGTTGCCAAAACAAGTGGAAAAACAAGAATTTGGAGACATGGGTCATCAGTGTTGTGTTTATTAATGTGCTGTAACGAAGATTTTGTTTTAATTTCCTTGCTATGAAAGCGCTGCTGGACTCACGTGGATTACAGAGCATGCGATAGAAATGCGTTTGTAAGGAATATTTTTTACTCGAGAGCTTTTCACATCTGGAAATGATGATATTCAGATTTGCCGCTCGTCTCCTTTTAAAAAAAAACACGACTCCAGTTTATATTGATGGTCCTGTGTCTACAGATTTGATAAGTGTGTGTGATCAGTGCCCTTTGTTAGTTTATTCAGATGGCAAAGTTAGTTCGTGTTGTCAGCAGTGCTCTTTCAGTTTTTAAAGACAGACCTTAGTCAAAATGATTTAGTTACTAAGTTTACAGTATGTTAATATCACTGCAATATTATAGTACAATATTATAGACTGAAAGATTCGCTGCAAATGCTGCTCTCCGGATGTAAACATGTAAATGTCACAATAAAGCTATTACTGTCGTGTAGGATTTTCACCGCATTTTGTGACAGGATAGTCTATACACACACGGCTTTCTGATGCTACCTACCAAGTGCATCTAAGTTACAGAGAAATGCAGAGGATTTTTTTCTCCCATTCGCTGTGCGGTATTAAATACTCCACTAAAACTCTACTCTCCAGCAGTTCCTCGCATTCAATATCTCGTTTGTCACAGGGGGACATGCAGGAAACATTCCTGAATGAATGTGAAAGTGCCAAACTGCAGTTAAAGTTGACAAATAATAATTTGGTAAATAAGTCGACTACTGATGTCCATGTAAACACAGTCACTGTTTTTCTCCCCTGCGTCTGTGTGTTTGTTTCGTCTCTGTGAAAATCAGCCCATTTTTGCAAATCCTTCCCTCTTTCCCTCCCCTGACACTCCCACCTAAACAGAGCTGGACACACCCACTTTCCTGACTTTTTCCAAATTAGAGGTGTGAAAACACCCTGCTGAGACAGCGGGGTTTCGTGGCCCTTTAAACAAGTCAGGAACATTTGCCGTCTATGAAGGATGAGGAAGCTCTCTGATTTAACCTAAAAATAAATGAATTGAATATGCTTCCAAATACTATTTAATATAGAGTTTTTTTCATACAATGTAACAGCTTATACAGTATCTACTGCCTCTGACAGGCAAATATATTTGAGATCAGTTGAAAACTCGGCCCTCTGCATGATATAAGGATCATGCCCAACATATGTGCTTGTTTTCTATTTATTCCTCCTTTGAAATATGATATAAATCACAAAAAAACAGACTTTTCTCTATGTCTCCCATTAAGTTTTTACAGTATATCAATGCTGAAATGATATATTGTGCAGCCCTACTAAACCCTTTAACTAGACACTCACAAAAACTCCAAAAAATAAACATTAATGACATTAGCCACGGTGCACATCCCTACAGTACAGCCATTAAACAACAAGACGTCTCGCGAGGTTTCGGAACAAAGCCTCCTTCCTAAAAAAAACATCAATGCCATTGTATTCTGAGCATGTGTGTCTTAGATCTTTTATGCATTTATTCCATCTGTCTGCAGAGTCAACCATAGCCTACTTGTGGTCTGTAATTTTGACGAGCTGTAGGAGAAATAGGGGAATGTTTTTATGGCTCAGGAAATATTTTGACTGCGTGATTCCTCAGGAATACTGATGTTGTTCGTGACTCATCCTCCAGTGCTGTTTCTGTTGTGTCACTCTGAGGTTGTTGTTGTTGTGTTGATCAGGGATTACTAACCTCGGCTCTTGTTCTGGTGTTTTTACCGAGTTTAGTATGATTTTAGCAGAAGTTTGGGGGAGGGGAGATTTACTCGGTCAACAACAGCGGGACTTTTAGATTCTGTTGTTATAGCGGTCAGGTTTGAGATGTGACTATTGTTTTCATGAAAGCATGAGAGGGGTGTGTTTGTGAAGTTTCCCTAAAGAGTGTGCTGAACTCTTGGATGCATTTTTATGGGATTTACGTGTGCGCTGTTAAATAACATGAGATGGAGAAGAGATGTGTGTGTTTGCGTTCATGTCTGAGCATGTGTTCATGTTATTAAATGCAGGCTTTCCTGTAATTGAAAGCACGGTTTTGTCTTGTGACCATCAGCGGTAGCCAATCACAGCTTGATATTTAAAGCAGTATTTCGTAATTGTCCCAAAGCAATGCAGATGATTTTTGTAATCTTTTGCTGTAAAAACTGAGGCATTTGTTCATATTTAGCTTGCTTGTGAAAACTTGTTTGTAAAACAATTGCACAAATGATACAAACCAAATTATTTTTGTGTAACTAAATATATAACTAGGCCTGTCACAATAATCAATATATGGACTTATCGCACACCACATGGACATGACCTCAATCATTTTTGATGATGCAATATATATCGCCCATACATAACCAATTCTAGCAACATTTTAGCTGATTGTGCAACATCTCAATCTCTATTGGAGGTGTCAGTGGTTAAAAACACTATAGTATTCAACTGAAAATAGATCTGGTAGCAGATATCGCAGCCTGTTACTTTTTACCTTGCACTTTTCTGATAAGATTTATTATTATTTATTGAATATATGCATTTTCACATTCTGATTCCAATGCCTCATTATTAAACTGTTAAAATGACTATAATTAAATGAATATTTTAAAGAATAAAATATGTGTTCTTTGGAAGAGTGTACTTGCATTGTGATGATATTATATTGTCATTCTGGCATTATATAATGAGTGCCATAAAAGGGTCTAAAACTGACAATAATATTGCTTATCTCAATATATTTTGCTGCAATATATCCTACTAGGGATGCTCATTCCGTTTTTTTTACTAACCGACAACCACAGCTCGTTAACCGAATATTAACCGTTAACAAAAAAAATAATTAAGGTTTCTGTTTTGTGACCTATTAAATATTTTAAAATACTGTTTTATTTTAACATGCGAACAGCAGCCTACAGAACATAACAGAACATCTTCACGCACCTGCAGAGTTTCCGACAACATAGAATAAATTCAATAATAATAATAAAATAAACAGGCCTGCCCTAGATATTTTTCACCTAAATGACCAATTTAGATTACAAAACAAAAACACTGACAGAATCTTTTTTAAGAGCCGGCACTAAAGTCATGTCGTGTTTCCAGTCATGTTTTTTTTTGTCCGTCATATAAAAATATCAGGCTAATAAATCGATCGCTCCACTGAAAATATGCATTTGATTAATGCTTCGTTGTTATTGTCACAAAACCCCTTTTAACATTATAATAGAAGTCATTAGTTTAAAGATGATGTCATAATGACTCGCCTGTCAAACTGTGACTAGAAATATTCTTTCATTTTGCTTTTTTGACAAAATACGTCTGTAGGTCCGTGTGGTTGTACGTCTTACCATTCCTAAGTTAACAAACATTTGTTACACATCAGGGGCCGATCACAGCGAACGCCCTTTTCCATTCCAAAAATGCAAGGCGCACCGCACCACACTGCCTTTTATGTTGACAAGAAAAAAAGAAGTGCGGTGCTCTTTTTTATGTCACTATAGAAAAACGACTGAATCAGCAGGTCTATTGTACGCGAGTGTTGCTGTCCATGTTGTCATAATTGTAATATGCAGAATAACATTGTGATATCCATGATTTGTAAAGTAATATGTCTACAGCTCTGGCTAACTTGAAACTTCTCCATCATTAAAAAAATATCTGTCGTCCTGACAACACAAATACTGCAGGCACCTCAACAGAAACCCTGCTCTGCTTTCATTTGATTGAAGAATGAAAAAGACTCGACTGACGTAACGCACTATTCCGCTCAGGGTTGAGTTTTATTTTAACCACGAGCACACAACGCGCAACAGCATAACATGAGGAGCGCAGGGCGCATAAGCAGCGCGCAAATCAGTTAATAAACCATTATAAAATGCCCTTCTCAACGCAAAAAGCGCGTTCGGTGATCGGCCCCTTATGCAGCCAAACTAGCCAGACAGTAATGTGTCGATAGATGAGTTGTCAAAAAAAGTCATTATTTTTAGTAAGTGTACTTTTTTGTTTTTCCATAATTTTATTCTTTCCATAATAAAAAAATATAATTTTAGAGCAACCTATGTTCTGTTGTCATTACTATTTAACTTTAATAGGTAGAACTGTCTGAGATCTGAACAAAAGTAAGTGATGCATCAAAGTTTGATTTAAAATATATATTATATTTTATTAGTTTAAAAAAATATTGAACATTTTCATTAGTTGAATATTTTCATTAGTTTAAAAATATTGAACGAAATTAATGATTTGACTTAGTTCCGGAAACTTCCGGTTTCAAACTTCAAACTTTACCTGTCTGACTTTACCATGAGTTTCTTTTGACCGCCCCCTGGTGTTTTAAAGAGTCTCGTTTGTTTCGTAAGGTGCATGCGCAGTCAGTGAAGTTGCACGATGTGGCACCGGGCGAAAGTATAAAATGATGCATCTAACCTGTCTTCAGTACTGTTCAATTTGAATACATTTATTTTGCCACTAATTTTGTAATTTTTGCATTATCTCTTTGTGTTTGCGTGTTTTTGATTGTCATATAGGTCTTAAATTTAATACTTTAAGGTCTTTAAAAAGTCTTAAATTTGACATTATGATATCTGCAGAAACCCTGTATATATTACCTAGGTCTTTCAAGCAAGCATAATACTTCCTACAGATTTTTGTAGACGCTGCTGTGCATCTCGATGTTTACATTACGGTTATGTATTCTATCGAAACGCCAGCAAAGACTTGGATTATTGCAAAACAAGACGGAGATTTCATTGCAGTAATTGCATGTGAGGGTACAGTATTTATATTCTCCTGGATGTTGTATAAGCGTGGTGGTGTTTCTATCAGATTTTTATATAACACATTAACATATTTATACACTAGCTAGGCCGTTATATAATCTTTATTGGTGCTGTCAAGCGAATTATCACGTTCAAAAAAGTTTGTATGAACAGTTTCTTGAACTTTCTCCCCTTTATGAGAAAAAAAACTTTTAGAAGTCTATGAAAGCTGTTCGGCATTTTTTATTTTATAACAATTATAAACAACATAAAACAGAAACATTTTGATGTTCGGATAGCGATTCCTATATAGAAGAATCAGTTGCTGCCCTCCATCTGAATTTTGCGCATCATCAATGACGTCATGTGAAAACAACCTATAGATATTTCTAATATACTATAACTCATAGATATTTACATTAGATGTCGCCTGCCCTGTTGTTGTCTATTGGAAGGAATGCGTCAATCAATAGAGCCGCCATTTTAGTACAGGGTAACGCTCTTTTGAAATGAATGCTGGACCAAGCTGCAGTGGAGGACTGTGGTCATCCAGAACCAGAGATATACACATATACACATATCTATTATCGGGAGATTCCCCGTGGTCAATATGCAATTTTTTTTTTATTACAAAAATTATAATTATACATCACATTTCTATATTGATGGATCAGGGACAGCACGGGCATTGCTGACAAAGAGTGTGTGTTTGTGTGCATGTAAATGTATTATCCTCTCCCCTGTTAGATTTGATCTAATGCATGTCCTGAAACACACCCCCTCTCCTGCTTTCACTTCTCATTCTGACGGAGGGAGCCATTCGTTTGTGAATGAATCTCCGTTATGAAAGACTCGTTCACTTAGCTGACAGTAATACAAGTTTCTGGCACCGCAGCATCTCATTGTCATATTTCTTTTGCATTGTTTGCTGATTTTATTCAACAAAACTAGCATAAGCCCAGTATTTAGTGCAAGTTGCTGCTACTTTGCCTTATAGTGAATGCAGTAAGTGTCTGTATTATCATCAATATCGTTACTTATTAAGCACAAAAGTTCATAACATAAAAACAAAATCTTACATATGAAATGTTCTGCCTTTGTGCTTTGTTTTCTGTGTTTGCTCATTACTACACCCGTACACATCGCTAAAGTCCAGCATCTTCACGTTGGCACACGGTCTGGACTAGTGCGGTTATATGACATTTGTGCTGGGAGCACTTTACAAATGTGGCGGCGCTATTGACGCATGCTCAGGGTTCTTATTTGATATCTAGTGTATATATCTATGACTAACTAACATCTAAAAAAAACCCTTTATTTTCACAGGACCTTTAAAACATCATGATGACTTAATGATCCTATAATTTGTACAGTGTGTGTAATTTTGAAACTGAACGGGACATGGTGTTCTCGCTGAAATTTAAAAAGTTCTATAAAAATTCCCCTCGCAGCGTGACAAACTCCTCATTATGATGTGAAAGTGCAACTGGATGTTCGTCACATTTAGTCCCACACACAGATTTGTGTACTCATTCACTACCACTCGGCTTGAGAACAGCGTTTAAGGCGGTCCACATGTGCAGCTGGAGCGTGTGCTGTGTGTAGAAACTCTATTCTTAGCGTGTCTGTCCTCCTCTGCAGTCACTAGATCAGGTTACTGTGTTCTACGCGGCCCTTTCACATGCCGGCCAACGTGTGTTTGTGTGTGTTTGTGTGTGTGTTTGTGTGTGTGTTTGTGTGTGTGTTTGTGTGTGTGTGTGTGTGTGTGTGTGTGTGTGTGTGTGTGTGTGTGT
>CAIGQZ010001210.1:5137819-5153916 GCA_903798205.1 Danio tinwini
GTGTGTGTGTGTGTGTGTGTGTGTGTGTGTGTGTGTGTGTGTGTGTGGGCGGGGGTTGCTTACATATACTTCAGGGACGTCTAAATCTAGAAATCCTCCCTTTTGGGGATGTTTGTTTGGTAAATAAAGTAAACCGTTTTCTTGTAGCAATGCAATGTGGATTTAAGTTCTGTTGCAGTACCTGCAGTTAGCCTCATGCTATGCTCATTTGAATATCCTAGTAATTGTGTATGTATTCACTATGTAATGTCATTCATTCATTCGTTTCCCTTCGGCTTAGTCCCTTATTTATCAGGGGTCACCACAGCGTAATGAACCGCCAACTATTCCACCATATGTTTTACGTAGCAGATACCCTTCCAGCCACAACCCAGTACTGGGAAACACCCATACACTCTCACATGTGTTTGTATTGTGAGGGAAGCCGGAGCACCCGGGGGAAACCCACGCCAACACGGGGAGAACATGCAAACTCCACACAGAAATGCCAACTGGCTTAGCCAGGACTCCAACCAGCGACATCATTTTGTAGTGAAGTAAATCAAAACAAATTGCAAGAATAAATAAAATAGAGCAAAGGTAAAAAGGAAATAAGCAGTGCTTTCTGGTTTTCTAGAGAGACAGACTGTAGTCAGATATTCAGGTCCAGTAAATGAATAATCAAATGTAATGTAAAATGAACACTGTACAGTCTTCATTGATCTATTTTATTAATCTATTGAACTATTAGACTCTTTAATGTGTCAATTTAATGAGGAAAGTATGTTTTAATAAAATCCCACAAGAAAAATACCTTTTTAAAACATAATTGAGTCTGGGTGGCACAGTGGCTCAGTGGTTAGCACTGTCGCCTCACAGCAAGAAGGTCGCTGGTTCGAGTCCTGGCTGGGCCAGCTGATGTTTCTGTGTGGAATTTGCATGTTCTCCTCATGTTGGGTAGGTTTTCTCCGGGTTCTCCGGTTTCCCCCACAATCCAAACACATGCGCTATAGTTTTTGAAGAAACTAAGTTGGCTGTAGTGAGTGTGTATGGGTGTTTCCCAGTACTGGGTTGCAGCTGGAAGGGCATCCGCTGCGTAAAACAAGTGCTAGAAAAGTTAATTCCGTTGTGGTGACCCCGGATAATTAAGGGACTAAACAGAAGGAGAATAAATGAATGAAGAAACATAATTTAGTAAAAAAGCCTAGTAGCATTGCGTCACCATGAGTTAGTAGCCATATCTGGTCTAACAAATATAAAAAACTAACCTGTTTTTGTTGTCTGGGGATTTTATTTTTTGTTATTCGAAATATAAAATCGCCTCGTTTTTCAATTTTCTTTTGAATTCTAAAACGAAATCAAAAACCAGATCATTGTTTGTATTTCAATATCTGTTTTTAAAATTAAAATCCAATGACCAATAAATACACAAACCATTCAACGACGTAACAAGAACGAAATATTTGTCAGTGTGTTTGACACAAAATACAGCAGGGAAAATAAGTATAGAACGTCACCATTTTTCTCAGAAATTCTACTTCTGAAGGTGCTGTTGACTTAAAATTTTCCACAGATGTTGATAGCAACCAAAGAAATCCATATATGGAAAGAAAACAAATCTTATTAGTTTACAGTTAAAGTTATGTGTAAGTAAATAAAATGGCACATGTAAAGTATTGAATACATGAAGAAAGGGAGGTGTAGTTCAGCAGTGAAAGCCCAGACAGCAGCTGAAATCTCTCAGTAGTTCTTCAGCAACCCTCTGCCCTTCCTCAGTGTAAATGAATATCAGCTGCTTCCAGCCTGGTTTATACTTCTGCTAAAGATGAAGATGAGGATAAAGATGAAACCAGGGTGGACATTTCAGCAAGACAATAATCCAAAACACAGCCAATGAGACTCTCAAAGGCTTTCAGAGAAAGAAAATCAAGCTGTAGAATGGCCCAGCCAATCACCTGACTTGAATCCAATGGGAAATACAAAATAAAGCTCAGATTTGACAGAACCATCAAGATTTTTACACTGTTGAAGTCTGTGAAATACTCACACCTGAGCAATGCATGTGACTTCATTCTCCATATGGGAGGCGTCTTTAAACTGCAGCACCAAAAAACACTTGTATATAAAGTATTTAACACATTTCAGTAGTTCAGCACTTTCTCCTTCTGTCATTTCATTACTACACATTTTTCAGATTTGTTTTGTTTTATTTTTATTATTTTTACCAAAATCTGCTTTAATTCCATGTCAACAGCTCCTTTGGAAATATTATTCCCAGGAAAAAAACATGATGTGTTCAATTTTCTCCGGTGTCTGTCCAAATAAAATTTGGCACCAAAAAAATAATTTAATTTGCTAAAGCACAGAGAAAGTTGTGGCCAAATTAAGACTAAGAGTGGATGAAAACATCCCCAGCACACAAGGGTTAAATCTCATCTAAATTGACCCTTATGAGTGCTTTTGTGGTTCAGGGTCACAAATGTTTTGTTTTTGCCTTCTTTTCTGTGTCCACTGCACTTCGCACTATTACATAAAGCTGTAAGTGTCTCTGCGGGAATCGTTACTCGATGTGTTTCCTGATTTTTATTTACAGCAGCTGTTCGTGACTCATGTGCGTGACTTCTAAGAGCGTCTCGTCGCAATAACATTAGAGCTTTGACATTTCAATAGCACGTTGCTTGCTTTTTCCTTCACACGGTTATGTGTAGACCTGCGCTGTTTTCTTAGCATGAACAGTATGTTAGCATGCTAGTCAAAAATATCGATGACATCACACTGTTGCTGCGGTCGCTTCAAACACACATGACACTTCCTCCACATTAACAAATAATGCTTTCTATTGTATGTTTTAAACCAGTGCACCAAGCTTGTGTCCATTTATATTAGGGGTCACCAATCACGGTCCTGGAGGGCCGGTGTCCTTGCAGGGTTTAGCTCCAACTTGCTTTAACACACCTGCCTGGGTGTTTCAAGTATACCTAGTAAGACCTTGATTAGCTTGTTCAGGTGTGTTTGATTAGGGTTGGAGCTAAAATCTGAAGGACACCGGCCCTCCAGGAACAAGTTTGGTGACCACTGATTTATATGAATCCAAAGCATTCTGGGAAAGCAGTTTCTGGCTCTGCCCTTCAAGAAGGGAATATGCTAGTGCTAACAGCAGTAATCATGTTGTATATTACAGTATTTATAGACAGACAAAAGCCAGCCTCTTCATAAGTAAACAGAGGCCACATTGCAGAGATGTACGCTTGCTATGATTGCTTTCACTGTGGTCCTCTGTGTTGTATTATGTGGAGACCGTGTGCTTACTGTATCAGACAATAGCTGAAAAATCTATTATGTTCTTCACAGTAAATGGAAAATTCTGTCAGCATTTCATTTGTAGAGTAATTGAGGAAACCGAGGCTTTGCACGCACAGAAATACTGCGTTGGGGGGTACCGTGGTACAGCATTTGTATATTATGCTCCTTTGAAATATAGCACTGTAAAAATGAATGTTTGCAATATATTTGCAGGCTGATTTTGGAAGATTGTTATTGTGCAATGAAAATAATTGATTTAATGATTTTATTCAGGGTGTCACAGTGGCGCAGTGAGTAGCACGATCGCCTCACAGCAAGAAGGTCGCTGGTTTGATTTGGCAAACTAAATTGTCCGTAGTGTATGTGTGTGAATGAGTGTGCATGGATGTTTCCCAGTGATGGGTTGCTGCTGGAAGGGCATCCGCTGTGTAAAACATATGCTGGATATGTTGTCGGTTTATTCCGCTGTGGCAACCCCAGATTAATAAAGGGCCTAAGCCGACAAGAAAATGAATGAATAAATAGATTTACTCAATTTGCTTAAAGGTACGTGGTTGCAAACACTTTATATGAGCTGATTTTAAACAAATTAAGTTGAACATTATTAAACACATTTGTTTGTTTAAATTCAGCCCATATAAATTGTTTGCAACCACTTACCTTAAACAATGTGGTAAATGCAATGAATATATTTTTTTCTGTGTAAAGGCTGATTTATTCTTCTGCTTCAAGTGCAAGCGTTTGGTTCGGTGCAGCCTTCACACGGTCGCATACCCCTCGCCGTGGCTGACGCGCACCTCTCTAGTTACAAAAAAATTTAATTACATTTCACAACGGTGCGTAGCGCAAGCTCTATGATTGGTCGGCTTGGTAGTGGTGACTTTTACAAGTGTCGAGTCCTGTAAAGGAGCTCCAGATGGAAACTTTTGTTTTGTGTTTACCTAATGATTAAAGTTGTTGCACGTCCGCCAGTTCTCGATAGGGTTGGGCGATGTTGACCAATTAAGCATCGTATGATGTCTAATGTAAAACATTGCGATGGACGATGGCATCGTCTTAATAGGCGGAGGTGAATTAATTATTTATGAATAATTAATTGTTTCATAAGGAATTAATTATTTGTAGCCTACCGTTTCAACTATCTGACCTGCATGGTCTTTGTTTTACCCATAACTAAATCATAAATAAATAAAGATAAGTTACACACAAATTACCACCTGTCAATCACTTTTTTCCGCGGGACTTTGGCATGAATAGGCAGAGTGATCTGTAATTATAATGGCGTCGACAAACTTGGTTGGTAAAAAAGGTGCACAACCAACAGTATCGGAGGGTTTCACTAAAATTACAAGCATGAAAGCGAAAGACTGAAGCAGTGTACTGATGCTGTGACACGTTACCTGATAGATTCAAAAGCCTGAAGAGTCGTTAGACAGAGACAAGATTAATTAAGTATCACATTTAAAAACTATAGTGAGACGCGATCCAGCGATACATCCTTGATAAACTGCCCGTACTCTGTTCTCTGGAGCTCAGACGAGCGCATGACAGTGTGTGTGTATGTGGCTGTGTGTGTGTGTGGTCACGTGATGTGCGTCTTCAGCAGACGGAGGGCTGTTCAGAAATACTAGATGAAACGCCAGTGTGGACGTGTATCATTGTCGTTCTGAAATGCCATTTTAAAACTAAGCTGTATTAGTGTAAACGGGGCCTGAGTGTGTATTTTTCACGGCTCAGCATGCCGGCTTAGCATCATGATGTCTATCGGCCATCGGCGATGGACGATGTCATCGTCTATCGGCCCAACCCTAGTTCCCCACTTCTGAACAGTAGGGCTTTGTATTGTCAAGGGCCTCACAATACGATACGGGGGTCACAATACAATATATCACGATATTTTGCGATACAATAAATATTGTGATATATTGCACTACTTGATAAAGTCGGCAGACAAATTAAAATTCCAATTCCAATTTATTTTCCATCCATTTAAATTTATTAGAACTGCACAGTGTGATTGACCAGAGAACAATATATATTGCAAAGCTTACAAATGGCTTTTTTTTGTCTAATTCAGTACTCCCTGGAGTAGCGTTAAAACCAAAGTGCAGCCACACGTCAGCTCTAAAAGCTGAAGACACCTTTATATTTTCCGCTATGCTCACCCTTGCTTACTTCTGACACCGTACTACTTGGGTTTTGTTGATCGCGAGTTAGCGACATCTACAGGAGCGGAGGAGAAGGTCGTTTGGCACAACTTGAATCGATACTTGAGGTTGGACTATCCATACACTAATGTAAAAGAAATGATCGCGATAGTTTGATCTATCGATATTTTTGCACAGCTTACTGAACAGTAGCATTCAGAAAAACCAAAACACCAGTGAAAAAACTCGACACAGAGGAACATAACCTACTGCCAGCTAGTGTTTCGGAAGTGTTATTGCAGAGCAACACAAAAAGCATGCAGAAGTATAAATGCACGGCTATGTGCAAGGCAGAAAAATGACAACATGAATCACAAAATTGAATGAATCACACATTTTAATGTAACGTTTTGTGTGTATTTACATAAAATGTTACATAAAAAAATAACTTATGGTGTCATTATAATTAATCATCACTGACTTTTTATATCATCTTTTTCAATCTATAATTTAAACCGATTAACCATTTCAAATGGGTATTTCCAGTTACAAATCTTACTTGCATTGCAGGTATGTGCTATATAGTGGCTTTCTTCAGTCACGTTTATCTTTCCCAGCAATAATTTGTTGAAAATCTTGCTGATCCAGTTATTTTAAATGAGTTGATCTTCCTTCTGTTTGCAGGTAGACACCTGACTAATAGCACATGCAGTTTTAATGTCACAGGTATATGAAGGAAACCATTGCACTCTTGAGTACTGAGGCCTGCTAATGAATTGTTGCTTTAATAAAAAATCTTTTAATGAATTTTTGTGTCGTTAATATTTTTATTATGTGTTTTATGAAAGCAATTAAGCAGGTAATTGTTCCTATGAGGTGAATTTGTTTATAACATGCAATGCTTGAATTAGAAATACAGCAGATTTCAGGGGTCTTGATATTGTCTTGTGATGCATTGCAGAGGTTGAATTGCAGACTTTTTTTTATAAAAAAAAAAAGTCTACTTGGTAGGATTTTTTTTTCATCCTCTTTTTGTAGCGATATGTAAATTGTTTGGGGTTTTAGTTTCGTACAGATGATATGCACATGTGTATACAGCATCATACAGGAACAGCAAGAAATTTCACACTGTCCATTTCTAAATATTGTTTTAGTAATCATCAAAGCACCCTCAGTGATTTGAATTTTCCAGCTCGTCGTGTTCTTTTCATGCATCTAATTTTTCTTGCACATTTTAAAGGGAAAGTTCAGCCAAAAATTACTCTTAAGCCATCATTTACTTGCCCTTGCTTTATTACAAACCTGTGACTTATTTATTATTTATTTCTGCAACAAGCAACAAAAGAAGATCATTTTATTTAGGGCTTCATGAAGGGCTTCAATTTTTTGATTTTCTATATTTTGTATGTTTTTTTACAGCTCAGTGCTTCCCACACATAGGCTTTATTTGGGCGGGCCACCCACCCAGGTATATTAACGGCTGCCCAAGTATATTTAGTGACACATTTTTTAAATATTATTAACATCCTTTACATTTTTTTTTGTATCCACCTAATATAACCAAACATCCGTGATCAATTAATGGGGAGTTCAGACTGCAGGATTTTGAAAGTAGTCGTGTCACGGATGTTTCACACTGCATGACTATCTAAGCTAGCGTTCCTTCTGTGCTGTGTTTACACTGTAGGATGGATCGGCGACAGGAGAGTTCACACTGCATGACTTTACAATAGGAGAATCGCCGACAACTTTGTTTAAACTGCAACTCACAACCAAACACACATGAGAAGTGACATGGAAACAATGTGCAAGGTCACGTAATATATCTTTCGTGATTAACTACATAATGGGAAAAGAAGGCTTTAGTAGGGAAGAATATGTACTTATTTTGCTCACCTGGCTTTTGAAAAGAATTAGCAATTTCTCCTCAACTTTTTATTTATTTTTCGACCCGGTTGTGGTATTGCTCACATGACACGTCAAACAGAAACAAATGCTCCTGCCAAATTTACACTAGTTTTTCCTCCATTTCTTGGATACAAATAAGCTGAAAATGAGCGCTTTTAACTTCTCCCCCAACCTCCCGCTGGCCTGCAGGTAACCCTACTAGTGGATGCTGCTCTCTCATTGACTGTAGGTGATCCCCGATGTTATTTTCAGTCAGAACACATTCACACGCTATGAATCTGAACCGACAGGTCCAGATATTTAGCACGGCAAATATCTCACTGGTGTCGACGACTCATCGGCGATTCTCTCAGATCGCATGCTTAATAGTTCACACGTTGTGATTGTCACTCATGTAAACGAGCACGATTTGCCAGTGATTTCAGGCATTTGTCTGAGATTTCTCAGAACCTGTAGGTAAGTCAAAATCGGGGCTTAAATCATGCAGTCTGAGCTCGTCATAAGTAGTGGAAAATCTCGTATACCTGTTTTGTTGTGTCTCAAGTGCTCTGCGAACCTTTTTGGCACATAATAAAATGTGTGTGTACAACCTACCCCCACAACCACAAGATTTCTTTCGTTTATATCAACTTGGATGATCAAGGATGATCTGCATGAAATGTAATAAATTACAAGCATATATAAATATGACAGAGCAAAAATGAGAGTTAAATAAACAATGCTTCAGTTTTCTGGAGAGTGTAACCATATTCAAGTACAGAAATTGAACGATCAAACGTGAAATAACCTGGTCATCATTGTATAAATAATTTGTAAAAATATCTTTGTTTCGAATCCTGCGGCGTGACTATTATAAGATGCAAGCATTTTTCACGTCTAATATCTGCATCTTATATATCTGACTTTAATGTTGCAGATTGTTGAAAATGTTGGTTTTCACCAAGGAAGCGGCATGCATTCCCTCTGCTCTGATTTGTCTATGATTCCTGGCAGGTTTTGTGACTCAGTGTTTCTCAGTTCAGAGAGTTTTAGCCATTGGTAAACAGTATATCTCTGAAGATTTGATTGCAGTTTCCTGTTGTTTGTGTAGCGCTGTGCTGCTGGATTACGTTCATGTTTTCAGCTTCAGCATTTTCTGCCTGTGCTTTTTCTGTGCTGTGAATATATTCATACAGATATCAGGGGCTGAATTGCACATAAAAAAGCAATGTGTGGAAATATGAAACATTGGAAAAACACAAAGCAAGAGACAGAACTAAGGCTAATAAAGACAAGGCGCTACAGTTAAATAGAGAAAAGAAGATTTTTATTGAAACGTTTATGCAGCAAGAATATGTTGAATTGCTGATAAGTCATAGTTAAAATGTCTATTTTGATGCTGTATAGATGCTATTTTTGTATTCATCAATAAATCCTGAAGAATAGGAGTATTACATTCAACATTTATGGTTTTGTGTTGCTCAATGAAATTATTAACTTATAAATAAAAGTACATTTTCTTATAGGGCTGGGCGATTAATAAAAAAGTAATCGAAATCGACATTCAGAACCTATAATGTATTGAATTTTTCCAGGTAGATTTTTACTTTCCCTATCGTGTCATGTCATGTGACCCAGCTCTGTTACGTTACGTTATTCTGCCAACATGTTGAGCATGGACATCGTAAACGCTGAGACCACTGAGCAACAAGAGCAGCTTGTACCAAAAAAATTGCATATTTACTGTACGAAAATTGTCAGCAATAAATAAATAATCGTCCATTAATCATAATCAAGTTCAAATGTTCAGTTGATTGAGATTTAGATTTTAGGCTGAATCGCAAATCTCTTTTCTTACATGTCAGATTAGCAGCACAAAATGTGTGTTTATAAATGGTAGTTTTTCTGAATTTCCTCAAATTTCAAGTTAGTTACCCTAAATTCTCATCAAGTTTCCAACTTGGAATGTTTCCAAAGTCCCCCAGATGAATTTCCCAAGGAAAGTTAAGATTTTTTATTTATTTATTTTTTATTTTACCTGTGCTTGTCATGAACTACTTATGTTTAAAGGGGTGGTCCACAGTGTATTTTTAAGGCTTGTTTGCGTTTATAAGATGCAAAGTGTTGTGTGCTCATGCTTTATTTGTAGAAAAATCTGGAAAAATTTTTCATATATCTTACTTTGTGTACTACTCCGCTAAAATGAAAACCACTGTCATATTTCCGAGTTCCTCTGAAAGACCCGTCCTCAAAGAGGCTCTGATTTGTCCGCTAACATAATGTGCTGTAATTCGCGGATTGGCTCCAGGTCACCACGTTATGCCCCTACAAGCACGCGCTTTTGCGAAGTGTAAACAGCCTAGTCAGAGCAGCTGCCTAAATCACACAGAAAAATGAAAAACACACCAGCCACACCGCCTGCTCCATAAAATAAAATCTGACAAGTGTCTTTCACATATATTCGGAATAAGCATGTGTAAGTAATATAAAATGTTCTTATATCTTTTGTGAATTTGTTATTTGAGATGCAGAACGCAGGGAAAGCAGCCGCACAGAGAGACACTCATAGAGAGACACTGCAGCGCTGCTGAAGATTGTGGGTGTTTACAGCGGTTTGACTAATGAATATGAATTTGTAGCTAAATTGTTAGCGGTGCCAAACAGCATTTCCCATTTACATCCTTGTTTACATCGTCGCTACAACACACCATTAGCGCTGGAAACCGTGCCTGTTGTAGATCAATTTTAACAAATAAAAATACTTACAGATTATGGCTCACAATCCACAGCTTTGTGGGTTGGAGGAGTTTTTAGCCGAATCCAGCACTGAACTGAGAGAGATTCTGGAAGCTCTCCTTTGTCAAATGCTAGAGCTATTTATAATTCTTTATAACATAATTAAAATTAAACTGTAAGTACTTCTCTCTTTGTGTTGTGTCCTTTGGAAGCCCAAATACAAAAACAGAAGAAGCTTTGTGGAAATAGCAGCGTTTGGACGGCATTTTAGCTTTCTGTGCTGTAACATTACAGTGCCTCTGGCCACGCTCCTTCGCTGCGCAGGTTATGTGCGCATGGTGAACATGATTAACCGGAAGCCCTTGTGATCTCATCACCTGGTTGTATTTTTTTAGTAGTTCCCAAATTCGTTTGTTGTAGGCTTTGTTAAGCTAGCCCTGTAAAACCAATGTCTCCCTTTGCATTGAATTTTGAGCGCATTACATTCACAGATGTTGTTTATGTTCACACAGCTACATTATTAAATTCAGTTTAATTCACCTTTATTTGCATAGCGCTTATACAATGTAGATTGTGTCAAAGCAGCTTCACATAGAAGATTATAGTGAATTGAAACCGTGTCAGTTCAGTTTTCAGAGTTTAAGTTCAGTTCAGTTCAGTGTGGGTTAATAATCACTACTGAGAGTCCAAACACTGAGGAGCAATTCCATCGATGCGCAGCTCTACAGATCCCGAACCATGCAAGGTAGTGGCGACAGCGGCGAGGAAAAAACTTCACCAATTGGCGAAAGTAAAGATTTTTTTTTTAAAAACTCGAGAGAAACCAGGCTCAGTTGGGCACGACCATTTCTCCTATGGTCAAACGTCTTGTGCAGAGCTGCAGTCTAGGCGCCGGAAGCTGGACCTCAGCGAAGACTCGTCTGTCCTTGGAGCGTCACAGGAATCAGTCTCGTGCTCTCACTCCACCATGACCACCACAGCAGCTGCTCAGGATACGGCCTGGTCCAGGATTATGAAGACCTTAGGATCATCTCGGCACTTTACACATCAACTAAAGTTTAATATATGATATTGTAGTGGACCACCTCTTTAAAATATTTAGCTTTTCTCTCTTTTTCTTTCTTCCAGATTGTATTGCGGTAGTCTAATAATACGTGTAATTGAATTTACATCTGCATCCTAACATAAACTCCACTCTCAGTTCAGTGATAGGGCTGCTGAATTATGAAAACAAAAAGCATAATTATTTAAATAGTATATAAATATTATTTTGGTCAGAAAAACTATTTAAAAAGTCCACAGGAAATATTGAAAAAATAACACAAATAAAACAAATTGTGGATTAAGCATTGTCTTAACTGTAATAATTCAGTTTAATTTGTTTTTAGTAAAGCTCCAGAAGTCCTTTTTTGCCAGCATTTTTGTCTTTGTTGTTTAATAATAATGATAAGCAAAAGGAATGTATACCACTGTCACTTTAAGAGCTACACGGATCAGATTTACTGATATGCATGCATTTTTATTCTTAACTCTGTTAAGTTATTACATAAACAGGTTTATGTGAACAATCACTAAGCATCAGGTTTTGACAGATGTTTGCATGTATTTAACCATTTTAGGCATGCAGGTTTGGCTAAAAGATAGCTACATGCCCGTGCTTATCGTTTTCCATGATTTCACTGATTTCCACATAAAATTGGGCTTTGCATAGAAATGAATGCAATATATTGTAAAGGTGGCAGGATGTGACGCAATAATCGCTTTATCTAAATTCAGGCACACAAAGATACTTTTATATTAGCTTATTTATTGCAAACCATTATGATTAGGCCTGTCACAGTAATCAATATATCGATTTATCGCACAACACATGGACATGACCTCAATCGTTTTTGGTGATGCAGCATATATCGTCCATACACAGGGCTGGAAATGAACCTTTTTGCATGGTAGCACTGGTGCTCCTAACTTTAAAAATGTAGGCGCACCAGTCAAAATGTAGTTGCACCCACCAATTATGGGCACCGTTGCTAAGTTTTATATAAACTGATTTATTGCATTTGAAATCAACACTAATCAAAACTAACAAGCAAAAAATATATATGCTTGCTTGAGGAAAATATGTCTCAACGAAATCACGTTATCACAAGAAAATACATTTTTATAACATAATTGAGTGACCAAAAGATACACGGACGGACCGCTGCACGCACTACTTGACATGAATGAATCTGTTAACGTGCTGGGTTCTCACGGGTGATGTCTGATATTGCACAAATGCTTTTGACATGTACCTTATTATTTGTATACGTCATTTTAATAGCTGCAATATTTTAATAGCTTTTCATGAGCTGCAATATTAGTTTAATCTTAGTCAATGCAAGCCCTTTTGCGATAGTGTATGTGTTGATAACTTTTACTTATATCTGCACGGCTGACAGCATCTGGCGATTAAATAAAGGATTAAACAGAACATCTTGTGCTTAATGTGTAGATGTGGCTAAACAGTTACCTGAAAATTCTGTCCCACAGACTTTACAGTGAATGCTTTATTTATTTTCATAGTGGACTTGAAGCCAATGGAAGCCTTTTATCTCCTCTTCGACAAATGTAGATTGTGGATTAACATTCACCACGATCAGTAATCAGATGTGCTATTATTTGTTGCTTTAGGTGCTTTTCAAAAAAAAAATCTGACCGTGTTGTTGTCATTCTCATCTTCAGCGCTTTGCATTTTAGCGGTTGTAGCTCTCCTGTCATCTGAAGGCAGGCGGCGTTGACTGAGTGATTGACAGCTGATTTTGACCAATCCATTCGGGATCAGTTTTAGCGCAGTGGACCAATAAAAAGAGCGCGAAGGCGGGGCAAGCATTGCAGGCTTTGTTTACTGCAGCAAGTAGAGATGGCAACAGTTTTAAACTGTTCCTGAGCGCTGCGTTTCAAGTGCAAAGATGCATTCTTCGTGAATGTGGCCTAAATCCACGCATGCGATGGACATTTTGCAGTGAAAACCGGTCGCACGCAACAATTTTATCCACTCGCACAAATGCTCCCAAATATATTTTGAGGTCGCATAGATAAAATTTGGGGCGCATATGCTACCAAAACGGTCGCAATTTCGAGCCCTGATACATAAAACCCAATTCTGTGCAACATCTCGATCTTTACTGGAGCTGCCAGCGTCAGTATGGTTAATAAAACACTATAGTATTTACTATAAATTACTTTTATGTGGGTGTCTGGCAGCTGAAAATAGATCTGGTAGATATTACCGTTAACCTCTGTTACTCTTTACCTTGCACTGTTGTGTTAACATTTATTATTATTTATTTAGGATATGAGTTTTCATATTTTGATTCCAATGCCTGATTATTACATTAATAAAATGACTATAATTAATTGAAATATTCTTAAGAATAAAATATGATGTGTTCCTTGGAAGAGTGTACTTGCATTGCAATGATATTATATTGTCACTCTGGCATTATATAATGAGCGCCATAAAATGGTCTTAAAGTTACAATACTATAGTTTATCTCAATATATTTTGCTGCAATATATCCTACAACAAAAAACAGATATTGTGACAGGCCTAATTATAATATGTATATCCTAATATATTAGCTTATTTATTGCAACCTGTTATGATATGTATATTCTAATATGTACATTTGCAATATTCCAAGATAATATCGATATATTGTGCAGCCATAGCAGACGCAAACTCGCATGTTGGAAGTTAAGCATTTAGGGTAAGGACAATGTGCAAATGTTCAACTAGTAGTACCTTCAATTAATTTATTCATTCATTCATTTTCTTTTCGGCTTGGTCCCTTTATTAATCTAGGGTCGCCACAGCGGAATGAACCGCCAACTTATCCAGCATATGTTTTACGCAGCGGATGCCCTTCCAGCTGCAACTCATCACTGGGAAACACATATACACTTCCTTTCACACACACATACACTATGGACATTTTAGCTCACCTAATTCACCTATAGCGCATGTGTTTGGACTGTGGGGGAAACCGGAGCACCCGGAGGAAACCCACGCCAACATGGGCAGAACATCCAATCTCCACACAGAATTGCCAACTAGCCCAGCCGGGACTCAAACCAGTGACCTTCTTGCTGTGAGACGACAGTGCTAACTACTTTTTCTCCATATAATGTCATGTATAATGGCACAGCCCTACCTGAAATGATCTGTTTTTATAATATTTATTCCTCACTTCCTTCTTTTCCACCTCCATCAAAGCCGTTCCTGTAGTTTATTTGTCTAGATCTGGGGTCAGGAGGACACAGAAAGCCAGAAAGATGGCGCTCTGTGCGGTTGCAGACGTGGTGATGCCACACTGGGTGGTTTGTTGGTGGCGCTGCCGGGAGAATAAATCAGGCCTGTCAGTCGTCCCACAGCCGGTGTCCCAGTAGAGCCGGCAGACCGAGGTCACACGCTGGAGGCTTTCGAGCACTCTGTTTGTGTTTCCATTCCCTGGCTCCATCCCCTGTCTTTCTGTTTTTTTACCTCACGTCTCGAATAAAACCCAGTCATTTGCCTCCTCCAAAGTTCACTGAAATGTAGTTGGCAGTTTGCATGCATTGGTACAATCCTCTCCATCCGTGTGCTTCCAGAATAACCTTGAATGTTATTCTGCACCTGGGCTGATGTAAACAGAGTATTGTGATCGCGACTGCGGGGTTCGTTTCTGGGGCAGAATGCCGTCTTTTCGGCTCCTCCGAGGGATTGACGTCTCTTCATGATGCTAGAGATGCGGATGTGAAGGTTTTCACCGTCGCAAAGAACTTCACAGGGAATCAACCCCTGAAATATTAATGTTGACGACTACCTAGAGTGCTAACTAAACAGCGAACACTGTTTCCCGAGCCTTGAATTTTTCATTTTCGAGTCACATTTTTGGATTGGGTGCAATCTCTGATGTTGGACATGGAAGTGCCTGATGACTTTGGTTTGATCTGCTTTGGTGAAATACCTTCTGCAATGAGTTGAGTGAGTTTTATTGAAGGTGCAGGAAAGTAACTGTTCACTTTTCAGTTGTTATTAAAGGTAGGGCTGTGGAATATGAAGATATTTATCATATGCACAAAATAAACTGCCTATTGTTATATTATGCTCTACCCTTTATTTCATGTCACAAAATACATTGTTTAGAGCTTTTTCATCATTTATACGAGCACAATATTACACATCATTACGGGGAATGCAGACAGAATGATAGGCAGATGGATAGAACAATAGGCAGATAGACAGATGGATAGAACTATAGACGGACGGATGGACGGACGGATGGATGGACGGATGGATAGATGGATGGATGGATAGACAGATAGTTAGAATGATAAAACAATAGACCGATGGATAGAATGATAGACCGATGGATAGATTGATAGACATATGGATGGATGGATAGACAGATAGATAGATGAATAGAATGATAGATAGATGGATAGAACAATAGATAGATAGATGGATGGATGGATGGATGGATAGATAGACAGATGCATGGATGGATAGATAGACAGATGCATGGATGGATAGAAGGATGGATGGAACAATAGACAGATAAATAGAATGAAAGACAGACAGATAGATGGATAGAACGATGGATGGATGGATGGATGAAAAACAGCATCATGAGAGTTTCAATCTTGAAAGTACAATGTTTAGATTTTGCATTTTATTTATATATTTTTTATTTTTATGTAAGACCTGTAATCATTAGTTTTTATATTTTTTTATTTATTGATCGAACCTTTGCCTTGTAAATTGAGAAATAAGATCTCTTGTGAATGAGTAAATATCTGAGTATATATTATTTGGATGGATGGATGGATGGATGGATGGATGGATGGATGGATGGATAGAATGATGGATGGAGAGACAGATAGAATGATAGCCCGATAGATAGATGGATAGAATGATAGACAAATAGACAAATGGATAGAACGATAGACAGATGGATGAATGAATGAAACGATAGATAGATAGATAGATAGATAGATAGATAGATAGATAGATAGACAGAT
>CAIGQZ010001210.1:5190513-5216963 GCA_903798205.1 Danio tinwini
AGTGCATGTGTTTAGAATGTGGGGAAAACTGGAGCACCCGGAGGAAACCCACGTCAACACGGGGAGAACATGCAAACTCCACACAGAAATGCCAACTGGCCCAGCCAAGACTTGAACCAGTGACCTTCTTGCTGTGAGGTGAAAGTGCCAACCACTAAGCAATCATGCTACTTATTATTGATAAATACTATAATACAACTTGATCCTCTTGAAAATAAAATGAATGACTCACAATTCAAAGCAATCACTACACACCAGCTATAAACAATACAGCACATTAGACATTTATGTTCAGTTTTCTTAGATATATAGAAATTTATGTTCAGTTCTCTTAGGATCAGTCGCACTATCTCCACACAAAAAAAGTATATTCCTGTAAAGAAAGTCACAACTTGTCAATAAAAAAAGTTATCAGGACTCCTATTTATTTATTAATTTTTTTTTTCATTCCCCAGCAAAACACCACGGAAAACATACAAAAAAAACGTGGAAAGACAAGCGTTCAACCTCATTTTCAGATATTGTGTTTATTTTTACTATATGCTTCTTATAAACTGCCTGAATGGAACATTAATATATTATAATATTTAATATAATATCAATGCACATGAAACAAATATTGACTGACTATGTGAAAACAAATGCAATGCATTTTAATGTGCAAAGACAAGTGTTCAAACTCATGAAACTAATTTTCATATAATGTGTTTATTTTGACTAAATTTACGCGTAATTCAGTGTTTATTAAATGTCTGTATGGAATATTTATCTATTTATGCATTTATTTATTTATTTATTTATTTAATGTTTTAATGCCATATCAGCAGCATTGGCTATATTCATCCATAACACTTGTCGTAAATATTTAATATATAACATTCATTCATTCATTTTCTTTTCGGCTTAGTCCCTTTATTAATTTGGGGTCGCCACAACCGAATTAACTACCAACTTATCCAGCACATGTTTTACGCAGCGGATGCCCTTCCAACTGCAACCCATCTCTGGGAAACATCCACACACACTCATTTACACTCAGTCACTACAGACAATTTAGCCTACTCAATTCACCTGTACTACGTCTTTGGACTGTGGGGGAAACCAGAGCACCCGGAGGAAACCCACACGAACGCAGGGAGAACATGCAAACTCCACACAGAAATGCCAACTAACCCAGCAGAGGCTCGAACCAGCAACCTTCTTGCTGTGAAGCGACAGCACTACCTACTGCGCCACTGCGTAGCCTTATTTATTCATTGTACATAAAAAATTATATATATATATATATATATATATATATATATACACACAAATAACAACAATACTGATGAAAAGTCATATAACAGGGTTCATACACATTTTTACTACTAAAACGCCATAAATTTTTCATGATTTTTCCAAAACTTTCAAGTAAACGTTCATGACCTAATGTTTCATGCAATGTCTACATATGCGTGGTAAAAGAAAAGCAATGCACGTTTAAATTTATTACAACATATCGCACAACACGCAACAATCTATTTAGTTTCAATCTACGTAAAATTTATTTAGATCATGCTTACACCACACTAATAATGTAAGATGTGATTGGCCAAGGACAGAATAGAAGTAAATAACCTATATTCAAATATACAGATGTCTTTTTTCCAGGACTGTTCCAAAACTTTGTGGGTTTTTCTGTTTTTCCAAAACTTTTCCAGGCCTGGAAAATGCCATGTCAAAATTCCATAACCGTATGAACCCTGTTTCAATTTGATTATTGATAAATATTCTAAAAAGGTGCCTTCTGGAGAGATTTTAAACATTTCTCTTAAAATATTTTGCTTCAAACTGTATGTGTAAAAAATACAAAACTAACTGTAGCATTTTGGTGAACCCGACGGGAATTTTACACAGAAAAAAAATAGAAAACTGCTGTTTTGACAAAAGAAACTGTCGCTCTTCCCATTTCTCTAGCAATTAAAATAAAGCAAACTATAAAAACGACCATACACAAGCACCACATCAAACAATCCTGTCCCTAAATAGGAGCAAAACAGACTGCATTCCTGACAGCACAGGCCTCTGGGATTGTCTCGAGGTCGCCTGTTTCTTCTGCTCTGTTCACTTTTCCAGCTTTTTCAGTCTGACTTAAACCCGTCCGTCAAATGCGACAAATCTTTTATTCCTCTTCCCTTTGAGCTTCAGTTAAAACAGTAATCCCATATTTCTGCTACACTAAGAACAGGATCATGAGTAAAAGAAATCCACATCTGCCTCCGTCCACGGTCCCTTTTCATCCACACATCCAATCGCATTCATTTCCTTGGCACTGAGAGCGAATGAGTGAACGTCACCCAGCTCTGATATCGAGCCAAACGCTGTTCAAATTCTAGCACACTTGGAGCCGTGAAGGATTTGATAGGCTAAACTGGTTTTCCATTCAAGGCCTGACGATAAATTCTATGGCTTTCTAAACTGACGTTTTTAGTCTACAGATCTATCTAAATAGATCAATATTTTTATATTTATTTTCCACTCTTGTAAACTTAAATTTCTATACTAAACAAAAACAATACTAGTAGTAATAATATTAATAACAATAATAAAAGTAATTAATAATAATAATAGTAATCAATATATAATAATAATATTAATAATAATAATAATAGTTGTTGTTCTGATTGTTATTATGCACGGCTAAGCAATATTTTGGCTGAAATAATAGTTTTTTCCCCATTCATAATCTGAATATAAAATCATTATATTAGATCTCTATATCATATCATATCACATAAATGTATATTATGAAATTATATCTTAATATCATATACATACAGTTGAAGTCAGAATTATTAGCCCCCCTGAAATACTTTTGTATGTTGTAGTGCTGTATTTATACCATAGTAATCTGATAGTGTTTGTTTTGCTTTGGCTTTTTTGGGGTTAGTTATTGTGATATCCCTACGGCAACAGAGAAATACTGGGAAATCTCTGTAGACTAAATGGCAATTCATGCCGTTCAGCCTTATAATCTCAAAATGTCTGCAAAAATCACCTGTTTTGTCATAATTTTAGACATTATGCTAGAAAATCATTCAAATAGTAGCTCTAAAATGACATTGGTGATTTAGCAATGGTTTCTGCTGTTCTGACTTCAGCTGCAGATGTGAATGAACGGCGAAAGAAAGTAGTTCCTCTTACAAAAGGATATTTGCGACTTTCCGTGTTTGATTTAGTTTTTTATATACACGATTATGCCGTCGAACTGTTGTATAAATGTAATATTGTAGCACACTCATAGCAGTGCGATATGGCTGTATATCGTCACTGGTGGGACACTAGGGCACTTGGTCTGTGGCCTCGAGCCAACGCACACCTCCCACCAGTGCCAATATACAGCCATATCGCACTATATTCACAGTACTAGATACTATTATTTATATATATATATATATATTCCATTAATGTAATTTATTAATTATTATTAATAATACTACTGCTAAAAAATAGTAATAATAATAAAAATTTGTATTATTATTATTATTAGCAATTTTTAATTAGCAATTTAATCTAAATGATAATAATAATAATAATAATAATAATAATAATAATAATAATAATAATAATGATGATGATGATGATGATGATGATGATGATGATGATGATAATTCAAAGAAAATAGGCTAAACCAAACATAAATGTTTTGGAGAATCATTATGAAATAGCATTAATATAATGTAAAACAGTAATAATAAAGAATGAGCAGGTATGTTTAAAGCAATGACTTGTAGTGTACATTAGTTTATTTGACCCTTCAAAAACAAACTCAAGCTAACATTTCATAATGATGTGTAAGGCAGGCTGTTGTGAAGCAAGAAATACTGCAGCCTGTGCCAAACAAACCCATGACCATCAACCGTCCCGACAATACCAACTGTGCTCATATAAAGAGTCCGACAACAGCACAGGCCGAGTCAAGCACATGTTGTGCAAACCGAAAGCTCCTTTTTTTGGCACAAACACAAAAGCGAATGTACACGCAACACGCTGCTGTCAGAGTAGCTTTCCTGTTCCTGTATTTGGTAGGTTGGTTTCACTTCACATGAATCTGGCATAATCCAACCCTCACTCAACAGAGCAAACAATAAACTTTGGCATTCTATTCGAAAGCAAAGCTTAAAAAGACAGGACCAGGCAAAACATTTTCCAAATTACAATCAAAATGCTGCCAAAATCAAAATCTCAGGCTTCGGCATTGTTTGAAAAGGCAGGCATGAGCTTACCAAAGTGACCAAACTAGTTTTTCAGGTACGCTTTTCACACAAGCCTTCATTATGCCGGCAAGGTTGCATTGCATAAACAGTGGTTTTAGATTTATAATTTCAGAGACCTGACTAGTGCACTAATATTATTGATCCCTAAAATCTAAATTAGGGGTATGTAATATTTATTTTATACTAGGCCTGCACATACAAATTAATGTTTAATTTAATTTGTCATTCATCAAAAGTTGTGACTGTCATCTACTAGAGCTGAACGATAACGCCTGATCCACACAGTGCTTCAGCGTCAACGGTTGACAGAGGGCATGTCTGAAGTTGGGGCTGACGCGATTATCATAGCAGCGTCAGCCAATGAAATTAGTCCACAATCGACTACTGTCTGAGCTGGTGTATTTGCATAAAGCGATCTGATTGGTTGACACGTCCATTGGTGCTTGAAACGTTGAGATTGATTCAGTGATCCATTCATAAAAACACTCATTTGCTTCACCCTAAATAAATCGACTTTTAACATATTTCTTTATTTAAATGAGCGATTTAATACACAATCATCAAGTCTTGCTGCCACCTACAGAAGGTTTAGAATCATATTTGTTTACTCATGACAGGTCCCAGAAAAAACCCCCCCCAAAAAAACAACGATATAGATTATTCATTCATTTTCCTTCAGCTTATGGCTCGTTTCCACTGACTGGTACAGTACGGTACGAGTCACCTTTATCAGGCTTGCGTTTCCACTGCTAAAAGTGTACCAATGGTACCAAAAGTGTACCAATGGTGGCCGTGGTGTACGACAGAAAGTTGTAGTCGATGTCATTTTCGCTCGAGAAAATGTATAAAGTAAAGCTGTACAGGTCGTTCCCATATCATATGAGAAGCACTTCTCACAAAACAGATGCTTTATACACATAAATACTTCTGTATAAATGTTTATTACTAACTTTACTATGAACATGAGTTGATTATAACTGCAGACAGTGTGAAATAGCCTACTGTAACGTCTGCAATTATATACAATAAATAAATAAATGCAACATATATAAACACATACAGACCCTTACCGTCTTCGATATGTTACCAATTACAGAAAAACTACACAACATACATTTAGTCCTTATTTAGGTTCAAAACAGCAGGAAATACATCCCACAGTCAGAGCAAACCTCTCATGATTAAATGTGTCTTAATCTTCAGCAGCACGTGTAGTCTTTTGTTAGAAAGTAATTCCATCATTCAGAGTTCATAATAGTACAAAAGGTGATAATAATAGTTAAACATGGTAGTTTGTTCACGTTTGCTGAAAAATAATGTGCTTCTTTTTTTCCGGCTTCTCCTTTTATTTTTTCGCACGTCACTCTCACATTTGTCAGTTTCTGACAGGATCAGGTTTCAAAAGCACGTCAATAATCAAGCGCACGTTATTATCATCAGATTAAGAAGTTTGTTATTTCAGATATAGAAGCACGACGAGCGCAAGCAAAAAAAGCAAAACCGCTCACGTTTCATTCTGGCTCGTAAAAAACTACAGGGCACAGGGTAAAATCTGCTCTTCTTTTTGGCTTTGTGGCTGTTCATAAAGACGACGACAAGGTTAGTTTGAGCCCAGATCGAACAGGGCTCGTTATTATTATTATATGTTATTATATGTATATATAGTCTCTCGGCTGTGTATGAAAACATGGCGGCTTCTTTGTTTTCATTCTGGCTTTTTGCGTGAGCTTGTGACGTATCTCTGTAAACTAATAGCATCCAGCTGCGCATCTAGCTCCGCCTTTTGGTACCCTTTCTTGTGTTTGGTACCCTTTCGAAAGGGTGCTGAAAAAGGGTACAGTACGGTACGCCTTTTGACAGTGGAAACGACCATAAAAGCGTACCGAACCGTACCAAACCACTCAGTGGAAACGGGCCATTAGTCACTGATTTATCAAGGGTCACTACAGCAGAATAAACCACCATCTATTCCAGCATATGTTTTACGCAGCGGATGTCGTTCCAGCCACAATCCAGTGGGAAACACCCATGCAGTCTCACATTTACACACACACACGCACACACACACACACACACACACACACACACACACACACACACACTACAGTTAACTTAGTTTCCCCCACAATCCAAACACAAGCGCTATAGATGAATTGGGTGAACTCACACAGAAGACCAACTGACCTGTCTGGGACTCGAACCAGCAACCTTCTTGCTGTGAGGTGACAGTGCTAACCACTGAGCCACCATGCCACCTACTGCTTCATTATTGTTATTATGTTAAAATGTAAAAAACAAACAGTTCAATTTATTTTAGTGGTGATCAGTGAAACACTACAGACGTGGTTCATAGGTTTAATGCTGAAAATAGCTCAGAATATTTAATTAAATGTTAGCCTAAAAGAACCAAATCCCCTGTTACTCATTTAAATGTCAACAGTAAGAAATCCAATAAAGGTTTGACTAGCATAAGCTGTTTGCTTCGAAGCTGCCCATATAGTCTGACAATAATACTTATGCTCTATTAAACAATAACAGCAAAATATTTATTGGACAAGAGTCAGATATATCAACACTCTTTAAAACAAAAGCATTGATGGTTTCAATGAAAACTTTTAAAGAGTCCCTATTATGGGTTTTTGAAAATGAGCTTCCATGCAGTGTGTAACACAGCTCTAAGTGAATGAAAACATCCAGCTGAGGTTTAAATCTAAAAGTGCACCCTGTTTAAAACTATTGATTCTTTAGCGAAATAGTCGACTCAGAGTCGAATAAATAAATAGAGTTGGGTTCAGATCTTTTGTTTGATCGTATCGACGTCGATACGGTACATCACTAAATATGTACTTCCAGTTCTGGTAAAATGTGAACGCGCTTTCACTTCAGACACTAGCGGAGGCACGGGGGATCACAGGACTGATCATGACGCAAAGATGATGATCACTGACAGATGGAGATTCGGCTAAGGGGAATAAAGGGTCAAAATGTGAAGTCAGAATTATTAGCCCCTATGAATTATTAGGCCCCCTGTTTATTTTTTTCCCCAATTTTTGTTTAACAGAGAAGATTTTTTCAACACATTTCTAATCATAATAGTTTTCATAACTCATCTCTAATAACTGATTTCTTTTATCTTTGTCATGATGACAGTAAATAATATTTGACTAGATATTTTTCAAGACACTTCTATACAGCTTAAAGTGACATTTAAAGGCTTAACTAGGTTAATTAGGTTAACTAGGCAGGTTAGAGTAATTAGGCAAGTTATTGTATAACGATGGTTTGTTCTGCAGACTATCGCAAAAATATATAGCTTAAAGAGGGCTAATAATTTTGACCTTAAATTTTTTTTTTTATTAAAAACTGCTTTTATTCTAGCCAAAATAAAACAAATAAGACTATCTACAGAAGAACAAATATTGTCAGACATGCTGTGAAAATGGCCTTGCTCTGTTAAACATCATTTGGGAATTATTTAAAAATGAAACAAAATTCAAAGGGGGGCTAATAATTCTGACTTCAACTATATATATATATATATATATATATATATTAATAATAATGAAAAAAATAAAAATAATAATAATAATAATAATAATAATAATGTTATTATTATTTTTACTTTTTTTGTCATGAAAAATTCATAGATCACAACAATAGCCAAATTAGTATTCAAACTAATTTTAATATGGGCCACTTTTGGTGCCTCACACCTTTATTCTGTCATTATTGGTTTCAAAATTAAGTCCAAGATTTAGAATAAAAGTTTATTGTAAAATGTTTTCTCTATTTAAAAACAACACAGTAGCAAAAGATGACTTTACTTACGTCACATTCTAAAATGAAAATATTTGTTAGCATTGGCCAAAACTGATTAGCTGAAGTCCCACAGATGCGACAGTCAACAGAGAATTCTGCTTGGTCTTAAAGTCTTTTTTGATGGGTTATTTTCACTATTTATGATGGCATGGCAGTCAAAATAGGCCAATGAGGTCATGTATGGGACAAATTCTGAACCTTTGTCAGTGAGAGGTGGGTCTTTCGGACCAGCCGAACCCTCCTGGCTACAGGCCTAAAACTTAACAGCCCTACATCACCTAAAACAACAACAAAAAAATGGATACAAACTGCTGGAATGGGGGCATGATATGAAGCAAAAATAAATAATCTCTAGTCAACTGTTGTTGTTTTTTTCCATAATCATTAAAAGGGACTTGTGGAGCTGCGCATCAATGGATTTGCTCTTTAGTGTTTGAACTTTCAGCAGTAAAAATTAAACCACACTAAACTGAACTTAAACTCTGAAACTGGACTGGCACGGTTTCAATTTCCTAAAACTTCTATGTTAAGCTGCTTTGACACAATCTACATTGTAAAAGTTCTATAGTAATAAAGATAAATTAAATTGAATTAGAGGACAATATCAAAATCAACAAGAATAAAGTGAAAAATGACTAAGTTAGGGCTCTATCCGTGTTGTGATGGTGTAAACTAAAGCATTGCAGTGTGCTGTAATGGAATTCAGGATGGTGTCAGCAGAGCAAGGGTTTGAATGGACGAGTAGGTAAGGTGATGTATGTTAGAGAACAATGGAGAGCACAGAAACGTCTCAAATTCTCCAGACAATCTAGTGAAGAGCACAGGGATGCAGACCATCTCATCTCAAGTGTCGCAGACATGACACTGCGAGATACCCTGACCATTGTTTGAGAGCTCCTTCACAAAGGTTGAGGAAACACTACATTCAAACAAAGCGATCGAGTGTTACAACTTGATTCTACTACATAAGCTATATACTGCCAGCATGACAATTTGGAGAACAATAATAACAGACACGTTAAAAGCAGATTAAAAAAGCATTGATTCAGTTTTCTGAAGCATAAATAATGTGATTGGAACATCTGACAGGGGAATATTTTAGCAACATACTGCAACAACCATCATCTGGATGAAAATGTACACCTTAAAAAATTAATAGTCGGTTAGGTGAAACAATGCAAGTGCAATAGAAATGGCGTGGTGGATAAGGGGTGCTTTCATATCTGTAGTTCGCTTCATTTGGTCCAGACCAAGGTCAATAAATGATACATTGTAGCATTTTCTGCCGCCTTTGGGTCATTTTCACACCACACTGATTGCTTTGGTCCGAACCAGTTGAAAAGAACCAAACTGCATTCATGTGACAAAATCCACATCACTCATTGGCCAGATGTTGTTGAACGTATTTCCTTAACTGCTTTTTTAGGGAAATACGTGTGGGAAAATGCCAATGAAACTCCCACAAATAAACAAACCAGCAGACACAAAATGTCGCTTTTCACTATGGAGGGACGACTGCGCTGGCTGATTGTATCCCTGCTCATAGTATACTATATAGTTTGTATACATCACTTTAGACAAACTATACATTTCGAGAATGAAGCGCGGCTGTGGTTGGAAAACTATGTTTTAAGGCATTGCAAACGGCGAAAGTGCATCGTACGTCACTTCAGGAAGTGGCATGAATTAATTTTGCTAAACTGCAACATGGTCATCTTCCGGAAATATTACCAACGATCCATCAGGTAATGTTTCCCCCCCTCTCTCTCTCTTTTGGTAAAGCGCTGTAACAAATACTTTTCCTCCACATTCCATAATGCACAGCGCATCGGCCTACGGCAGCTGGATTAGTCCAAAAAGGCGCAGTACTTTTTGCGGTTGGGTCTGTTTTAGTTCGGATCATGTTCTCACCACAAACGATCTGCTCCAGGGTTCGTTTGAAAGCGTACCGAGACCACCTCTTCAAGGAGGTCTCGGTACACTTTTTTGGTCCGCTTTTGGTGCACACTTGAGTACTATTGCTACATTCACCCCTGCCCAAACAAACCGTACCAAAAGGGAAAACAAACTCTAGTGCGATTCAACCGAACTAAATAAGGCAGATGTGAAAGCACCCTAACATAACTTTTAACATAATTTCCAAAAAAGTTGGGACAGTATGAAAACGCAAATGGTAAAAGAAATAAGTGATTTCTAAACTTACTTTGATACAACAGCACATGATTTAATGTGTTCCTCATGATTTTAATCTATTCTAATTTTGGTTCTTGCAAAACATCAGCATTAAACAGTAAAGTATTTACCACTTTGTGTATACTTTTGTTGCGGATAAGTCTGGATGATCCTTTTCTTCTTTGGTCTGGAGCCCACGGCGTCCATTTCAACCATAAAATACCTGAAATACTGATTCATCTGAGCACAGTACATGTTTCCTATGTGTTATGGTCCATCCCAGATGCCTCCGAGCCCAGAGAAGTGCGCTTATGGACACTGTTAACATAGGGCTTCCTTTTGGCACAGTACAGTTTTCACTGCCATTTGTAGATATAACTATGTATTGTGGTACTTGAAAAAAGGTTTGCCAAAGTAGGGTTGTTGCTAGATCGGATATGGTTGCGGCCAAAAGTTAACGAGAATTATTTATATTATTTTGAAAATTTCTCATTTATTGTATTTTATTAACGTCTATCCCCACCCCAACCCTAAACCAAACCGTCACAGCACTTTATAATTATTAACTATTGTTATACAGTGCCATAAAAAAATGCTGCTATATTAATGTGCATATCGCACTTTTACCATTTTCTCACATATTTGTTGGCAAACTGGCGATCCTCTGCCCATCTTTGCTCCTAAATGACTAGACCTTTTTGAGATGCTGCTTTGCTACCAAATCATAATTACTATCACCTGTTGACATAACCTGTTTCAAATCACATCATTATTTATCCAATTTGACGGATTACTAGCCCTAAATTGCTCCTGTCCCCTTTTTGGAGTGTGTTGCGGGTCTGAATGACAGGAACAGATTAATATTTACAAATGAAATGAAGTTGATCAGATAAAACATGAAATATTTTGTGTTCATATTGTCTGCAATGAAATACAAGTCAAAGCCAACTTAGAAATCACTACTTTCTTTTTTTATTTGCGTTTTCATACTTGATTACTATGGATAATTAGCATTAAATCTACAGTCAAACAACACTGAATTTCTAAAGTAAATAAACAGTTAATATTATGATCCAATAAATACAATTATCAATTGCCTCACTGACTCACTTTGTATTTAACCATTAACCATCTGGAAAATGGAAAACAGAATTTGAGAATATAATACTGGCGTCAAAGCATACCTGAATAATAATAATGGAAAAAGAAAACAATTTTAGTCAATCACTGTATATTTTAGATGAATCATAAGCATGCCATACTCGTATTTAAATAAAACATGGGCAATTACATCACATCCTGCAAGGGCTTTGCAGGAAAATACGACTGTGGTTTCAAAAACAAATAATGTCGGCCCGAAGGGTATGCGTGCTGTCCGTGTCTTGAGCGCGAGGAGAAAGTCACTCTACTTCCTGACAGGACGTGTGTACAGACCAGCAAACACAGAGCCCGTTGACTGAAGGCCTTCGAGAAACCAATCAACTGCATTTAGCAGCACGAACTGGACATTAAGACAAACAAACCACCAGTCAAAGCTGCTAGACTCTGAAAAGTAAAATACCTGATTGAACTTTCACTAAGTTCCACCCCCGGTTACTGTTGCCAAGTTTGACAAGCTTTACAGAATGTTCCATAGAAATAAATTGGAAATGTCTATGATCAGTGTAACTTAAATAGTCTTCTTAGATGGAAGAAATTAATTGTTATACTGCTAATTGTTTGTTAAGAAAGCTGCTACATTTCACATTAACTTAAATGTTGCAGTATTGCTTATTAAAAAAATTTAACTAACAACAGGAGACATGCCTTATATTTATAGTTATTAGATCATATGTTGGTTTAAGCAAAGAAACCCTGCTCTAAAAAATTCATTCATTCATTTTCTTTTCGCCTTAGTCCCTTTAATAATCTAGGGGCGCCACAGCAGAATGAACTGCAAACTAATTCAGCATATGTTTTATGCAGCGGGTGCCCTTCCAGCTGCAACACATCACTGGGAAACACCCATACACTACGGACAATTTAGCTTACCCAATTCACCTGTACTGGATGTCTTTGGACTGTGGGGGAAACCGGTGCACCCAGAGGAAACCCACGCCAACACGGGGAGAACATGCAAACTCCACACAGAAATGCCATCTGACCCAGCTAAGGCTCGAACCAGTGACCGTCTTGCTGTGAGGCGATTGTGCTACCCACTGCACCACCGTGACCCTGCTTTGAAAATGCGAGTTACATGCCGGAACGTCTGTCTTTGTTTTGGTCCTTTAAAACAAAAAGCCCACTGCGACTTTGGCCAATTATATTTCAGCACTCCGGGTTGCCATGTTGGAAAACAGCACGTTTCATTCATTCAGTCATGAAGGCTTTCAAAGCATGCGCTCGTGACCAAAATGCAACCTCCGGTAGACAGTAGCGGACTCTGCAATGAGACTGGTAAGGATTATAAATTAATTAATACATATTAAACCTCTTTAACATTAATAAATGTAGATGCTTAATCACTTCTATGTGTTGCACAGTCCTAATGTTCAATTTTAAACTATTTATTTTATATTCAAGATCTGAGGTGAACTATCTGCTGCTGCTTTCAGTATATGGCAATAAATGTCACGTAAAATGACATTCAAACTAATTTTATTAGCATTTAACAATGAATTAAGCACATGAGGTGTACCTGAGGGAATGAGGTGTACATGAGGTGTACATGACAAAACATTAAATTGTTTTTAGTTTTTAATTTATCAATAACAATACATAGTTATATCTACAAATGGCAGTGAAAACTGTACTGTGCCAAAAGGAAGCCCTATGTTAACAGTGTCCAGAAGCGCACTTCTCTGGGCTCTGAGGCATCTGGGATGGACCATAACACAGTGGAAACATGTACTGTGCTCAGATGAATCAGTATTTCAGGTATTTTATGGTAGAAATGGACGCCGTGGGCTCCAGACCAAAGAAGAAAAGGATTTTCTTTTATCTTAGCGATAGAGGGAATATTTTCCATATTAAAAGGAGGTCCTAACCAATATCTTAAATTGATATATGATTACCTCAGGTACACCTCATGTGCTTAATTCATTGTTAAATGCTAATAAAATTTGTTTGAATGTCATTTTACGTGACATCCTTTTAATATGGAAAATATTCCCTCTATCGCGTATCGTTGCTTTTATTTAAAACACAGTTTAAATCAGCCTTAAATCAGCCTTTAGGGATGTCAGAGTTAGACCTCTTTCTTGACTGCACACAGAAACAGCAACGCGTGCGGCATGACATCACTTTGTTGCAGAGACGCTATTGGTTAAATGCTGCCAAAGTAGAACACTAAAGCAGCTTGAAGCGAAAAGCGAGAGTATGTCTGTGGTCTGGAGGTATTATAACGTTGATGACGAAAACATTGACATTGCCAACATTATGAGATATGTAAACTTGGCATTGCAAGAGGTGGAAAGGAAAAGGCTACATTTAACACAACAAACCTGATAAGACACCTCAAATACAAACATAGAACCTCAATTTGAAACGCCGTCTTGCCACTGCTTCACTGAGAAAGCTCTGCCAGCCCTTTATAAGAAGATTTCTGACAAACTACTTGTCCTGCTATAGGATGTACCCCATTTTTCGTTCACTACAGACATATGGAGTTCATCCGTAGCCCCCATGTCTCTACTAAGCCTATATGTATTACAGAAGTATCGGATCAGGTTTCGGTAGCTACTCAAAATGTCATCGACTTCTAAAGTATGTTTTCTTGTTCCTACTATGGATGTCAATGATTGCTTTTTCCACACCATTCTTCAAAATATCTTGTTTTGTGTTCAACAGAAGAATGAAATTTAAAAGGTATACAATCACATGAATGTGAGCAAATGGCGATGAAATGTTCATTTTTGGATGAACTGTCCCTTTAAGTGGATGTCATCTGTAAATCATGGTAACAGCCATTTTTAAATAATGATTGGTTTTTTAACCTTTTCTTTTTGTTTTATTTCCAAAAAGATTTTTTACGCTATATTGTGAAACTATAGCTTCCATTATGCCCTGAATCAACATAACAGGACAGTTATTACCATTATTTACAACTGGAACAAATCTAAAGTGTTCTTAGAGAGCAGCTCAGGATCTTCATTCGGGAATTACCAAAACAAATCGTAAAGCATCAAGAACATTTTAAATCTCCAAAGAATCACAAAGCAACTGTGGGGTTAAGACGAGGCTTCCTCTGTGATCTGGAGATGATGCAAATAAAGAGTGCATATTTCAAGTGTCTGAATTTCCATTGTAGTGAAAACAGCAGCAGGAGGAAGTACTGGAGTCAACGCATCAGCTGAGAGAGCCACGCGTTACACAGACGCCCCACTGGAGACTTTTAAAGCCTGACCTTTGTAGGGTGAGGGATGAAACTTTTACAAGGGGCTTCCCCAACGCGATTGCTTTCTATAAGGGACTCGTAAAAGGAGGAAATTCGGAGGATTTGTGAGTGATCTTGAAGAGAAAACGCTAGAAAGGGGAAAATCGTCGAAACAGATGACGTGCAGCTGTAAAAGGGCACGTTCACTGATCTGAAGCACAAACTTCAAACAAATCTGATGCACATCAAGATGACGGCGCAAGAATGAATGTCTAGTCTAAGGCCCTGTTCATCCCTACTATTAAGATGCATTTTGCAAGGTGCTCCGGTTTCCCCCCACAGTCCAAACACATTAATGTGAGAGTGTATAGGTGTTTCCCAGTACTGGGTTGCAGCTGGAAAGGCATCCGTTCCGTAAAAAATACATGTGGCTCATGTTTCTATCTGCACCCCCATAATGCTGTTTAATATTGCACTTCTATAAATTATGAAAAAGTATTATAGGGCTGCACGATATTGAAAAAATCTAACATTGTGATATTTTGTTATTCTGTCATTATATATTGTGATATGAATACAATTTCACCAGATGACCTAAATAATTCTATTTGGAAAGAATTTATCATTTTTGTTGATTGATTGGGATAATTCTGTGGGTCCATCTGCATAAAACCTAATAAACAATGACAACGTTTAAATGGACATCAGTTATTGAATTATTTGCTTTAAAGGGTCACGAAACACCAAAACACATTCCTTTCATGATCCCGCTTTACATGTTATAACGCATAATTCGATTAACGTCATTGCGTCACCACGCTATCTGCATTTCCTCAGGAGTTTCATGTAATTTCGGGTGTTTCATTTTTAATTTGTTGACTTTAACGGCAGTTTGGCATTTACACTCAGGAACATTTCATGCATGCCCCCATGACAAACGAGATATTGGATGCAAATATGAACTGCTGGAAGAGTGTTGTTTTAATGGAAGTTCATACCCCACGCACACAAATGAAAGAAAAAAACAACTCAGCATTTCACGATGTAGTAGGTGCAAAGAGTTGTCAAACAGCCGTGTGTGTGTGAGTGTCAAAACGCGGCAAAAAGCCCTACATGACGGTAATAGTTTGATTAAGGTGTTTACATGTCTGTACTGCACTTTAATAATGTGACTAAGATCGGCATACTCCAAATGTCTTAATTTGATTTCTCTTTAGTTCAATTATGACCTTAATCATATTAAATTAAGCAAAAATCACTGTTTACATGGTAGACTCAATCAGATTATTGTCTTAATTGCATATAAATCAAATTATTGATGTCCATGTAAACGTACTGACTCTCTACAAGCATAATAATCCAGAAAAACACAATAAAGAAAAAGATAATAATGAAATAAAACGTTATTTATCGTTTTCCCAGTCTAACAGTATTCAGGTACAGTAATTGAATAATCAAATGTAAAATAACACTGCATAGCCATTGTTGTATAAATAATTCAATAAAATTATTTGGTATTTACGGTTACAATTGGTACAATTTCTTACACCTGAATGCTTTTAAAATGCTGATACAGTCACAGGCCTCAAAACTGCATGCAAATTATAATCCAGAACCAACATTGCATCTCCTGCGATGTGACTATTGTTGATGCTCCCATTGCGATATTGATGCTGAAACGATATATTGTGCAGCCCTAAAGTACTATGTTAAACAATGTAACTTGTAATACAATATAAACAATACAGCATATGAAACAATACTTTTGATTTTGCCCATACAATATACCTCATCATATAGCACAAACCTAAAAACTAATGTTAAAATATATTCAAATATAAAACGTTTAGAATTTGACAAAGTTACTGTTTTTACTGTATGTTTGAAATAAATGTAACCTAAGCAAGTAGGGCTGCACGATATTGAAAAAACTGACATTGCGATATTTTATTGTTCTATGATATATATTGAGATATTGAATATATCATTTCACCAGATCAAATGAATATGTCTATTTGGAAAGAATTCATAATTTTCAATACTTATTTTCAATACTATTTCGTATGGGAGTGCATCAGCTAGGCCTGCAAGATTCTGGCTAAAATGAGAATCACAATTTTTTTGCTTAAAATCAAGATCACGATATTTCTCACGATTCTGTAGATGTAAAATAAAGGTTAATATGAGGAGGCTATTATTATTGTTCATTCTCAAACATATGGTAAAACAACAATAATATTAGGCCTGTGTGTAGCTCTACTGTTGGTTAAAAAATTTTGTATAGATTTTTGAACGGTGGACTTGAATAGACTTTTTATTTGACCTGTTCGGTAATGCACAGTAAAGTGATGGCATCAGAATACAGCCATTCATAATTCTGAAGTTGAATTATTATGTTTGAGACATATGTTTGCAATCTGTCATTGACAACATTATTAGATCATTTTTTTCACTAATAAAAAAATAAATCACACATTTTTGCATACATACATACATACATACACTAGAGCTGCACTAATCTGGCTAAATTGAGAATCGCAATTTTTTTTTATTAAAATAAAAATCACGATTTTCTCACGATTCTGTAGATGTAAATTAAAGGCTAATATTAGTAGCCTATTATTATTGTTATTTCAGAATACAACTATTCATAATTCTGATGTTGAATTATTATGTTTGAGACATGTGCTTGCAATCTGTCATTGACAACATTGTTAGACTGTTATTTTTCTACTGGTAAAATCAGACATTTGTCTTATCAAATTCTCTCTTGCGTTATACTCAACATTATATAGGCTAAAGTAGCTATTCTGACACTGTTAAACATTTATTCTCATGCACAACACTCTGTGTTCGCTATGAAAGAAAAACATATTACTTGCTTGTCGTAATCATAACTCTAAAATACGATATGATCATTTGAATGATGTGCACACTTTCGATTTCATTTTCACTGTGCGTGTGCGGTTCATACTTCCCGCGCAGCTCCCAAACGATCGCTCTGTGCCACAAACTAAATGTTATTTACAAATTTATTACCTGTTATTGACAGCCTATGCAAGTTCTGTTCACTAAGGTAGGCATCATTCACAGGCGCGCACCCGCCCTCTCTGTGGTAACAGCTCACGGTCCGCTCACGTCACGCGTGTTTTCGCGGCTGCGAATACGTCATTACATGAAGACAGAAATTACATTTTTGGGGTGAATTATACCTTATGAATACAGTATGTGACTCTTTCAACACCATTTGGATGTGTACACATTGCTAAGTTATGTATGTAAAACAACATCAAGACTCTCCAACATTTATGCTCTCCTGAACTTGAAAATATGATTGGCAGAATCGTATAAATGCTGGATTAAGAGCATCTAGGGGGTCGAGTGGAGATTGCGATCTTTTTACGATTAATCGTGCAGCTCTAATATATACACAAAAATGCAATTAATTTTCCTTAAAGTTGAAAATATAATTTCTAACGCCTAAATATTTTTGAACTAAATTCAATGATAAAAACACACACAAAAAATAAATGTTTTGGTAACTTTATGGTTAAATGTTGCAAAACCTTCACAAATCATGAGTGTTTTCAAATGTGTTTTTCAAATTCTGGTTGATAATAATACTGATACAACATTGCAGATCCTGCAATCTGATTATTGTGGATGCGCACATTGCGATATCGATGCTGATACGATATATTGTGCAGCTATTTTAGCAAGTGTAACAGACTTTCAAAACAGCAGTAAAATCGTACTCGCCACAAAAATATGAACATTAAAGTACGATATAGGTAAACAACATGATCAAACATTTCAATATACTGGTCAGCAGTCAGAACGATAGCAGAAATACTGAACAACAAGCATTAAAGAGGTTAAAAACTATGTGTACAGATTTAGCCTGCTGACCAGACGACAAACATTACGGCTGATGCATTTATCCAGAGCAGAATTCAAGAGGAGCGCTTGTGTTTATTTTACAAAATGGATCCAGGGGTCAGTGAAACAGAAAGCCGTACAAGAAGCTCTCTCTCTCTCTCCCTCTCTCTCTCAAAAAAAAAAAGAAATCACGGCCCATTTCAAACCACACCACTTTAATTAGAAAATCAGCTGACTTCATTTAGCACCGAATACAGAAATCTAAAATGCAGCAGATTCTGTCACTATCAAAAGCAGACACAAAGCCTTTTTTTTCGTCAGCGTTAAAAACCACGCACTTCAAAGCCCTGCATCTGTGCAGGAAAAAAAAGAAAGAAAGAAAGAAAGAAAAAAAGGAGCTGTGCAAAATAAAAATGGCATCCAGTTTGAACGTGAAGCGGGGAGAGAGGTCTCTCACGGGAATGGTTGGGATCACAAAGGCCAACGTCTAATGGGTAGGAGAGTGAGTCACACGCCTGTTTCTGTCTCTCGCTTTTTCCCTTTTTCCTCCCTCCCTCTCGTGCAAGCAGCTCCCGCTCGCACAAGCTCCATCGTCTGCTCCAAGCGTCCGGCGCGCGCTGAATGAACTCGACAGGAACGCTGCAGCGTACCGGTGTCATCTGTGCAAATGAAAGCAAAACTAGGACACGACTGTAAACAGAGCAGCCAAATGTGCAGCGCCAGTTGGTGCACTTTGAATTTCTTGCAGACAGACAGACAGCATGATCCTTTTTTAGAATTAAAACATTAGTATGAAGATAAATGTTTATTGTAAAGTGTCACATATTAATAGCAAGTAAATAATTAGCTAAATGCTGTTTACAATAATTTCAGCACAACACATTGTGATACATTTTCTTTTTCATTCTTTTATAACGTGTTTCAACACATTTTAATCTGTTTTTAATCATTTTATTTTATTGTTTCTTTTACTCTTGTTTACGTAAAGCACTTCGAATTACCATCGTGTATGAAATGTGCTATATAAATAAACTTGCCTTGCTTATATCCACAGCTTTCCAAGCATTTCGCATCCAATGCAGGTTTAATTTGAGATAAATAATACTAATTTGACAACGTTTTAGTATTTTCAAAGAATAAATTGAGCTTTTGTGTTATAAATTACTGCATTATTGCAGTGTACAATAAACGCGTTTCTTCAAATATGCATACTAATAAAAAGCTATGTTTTTTAAATAAGATAACTACTGGATTAATTAATATTGGTTGTAATACACAACGATGGCAGCTGAAATTGCTGGTGAAGTACATTTTAAAAATACAAGTAAATTTTATATACAACTGCTGTTAAAGTCACTTATTTCACACTTAATTCAGTAAGAGTTTTGCTAAACACTATTATTATTAAAAAATGTCATGTTTATATATATGTTTGCAGTATACACTGGCAAAAACGTTTATGTTGAAAACTGAACAATCATTTCATAAACCATTTGATCAAAATTTTTTAAAGGATTAAAAAATATATAAAGACTTTTTACATTCTGCACCAATTCTTACATTCTTTAATTGCCCATTATAATTTCAATATCCACAGTGGAAGGTAGCTAATATACATAGGTAATGCGTGATCCTTTTTTAGAATTTAAATCTTAGGATGAAGATAAATGTTGATTGTAAAGTGTCACATGTATTATTAGTAAGTAAATAATTAGCAAAATGCCATTTACAATAGTTTCGGCACAACACACTGTGATATATCCAATACTTTTCAAGCATCTAATGCAGGTTTACACTGAAATAAAAACACTAATTTGACAATGTACTTTATTACTTTCAATAAATTGAGCTTTTGTGTTTAGGGAATTGTACAAGCGTACAACAAAAATGCATTTCTAAAATTATGCATGTACTAATAAAAAAAGCAATGTTTTAAATATGTAATTAACTACTTGATTAATTCATATTGATTTTAATAAACAGTTATGAAGGCAATACAAGTAAATATACAATATAATAATAAAAATTACAAGTAAATTACGAGAAATGTTATATACAACAGCTGGTAAATAATCACTTATTTTACAAACAATTGAGTACGATTTTTGCTAAATATTATTCAAAAATATCATGTTTGTACATGGAATTTGTACTTTTATGTTGAAAACTGAACAAACAATCATTTCATAAACAATTTTTTCAAACTATTAAAACTTATATAATAAAGAATTTTTATAATAATAATTTTTTAATCCACAGTAGAGCTGCCCAATATTGGAAAATATGATAGTCATATTTAATTTTTCTGCGATACAAATAGATTTTCATAAGTTTTTCTGGGGAGTCTCAGTATTCAGGTACAGAAATTGAATAAATCACATTGCAAAAAAGCTTTTCTTACTTTCTCTCATGTATAGTCCAAATATCAAAAGAAATAAAATTAATAAAAGTAAAAATATTGTTTTGTTTTAAAAGTCAGATGAAATAAAACAAAGTTTTTTCTTAAAACAAGCAAAATTAAGAGAAACATTTGTTGTTGTTGTTGTTAAATACATCATAAATTCCGTAAAAACACAGTGATTAATTACAATTCTGTACCTCCTGGTCAACTATAATCCAGACTTAACATTGCATATCTTTCTATCAGATGTGCACATTGCAATATCAATGCTGAAACTATATATTGTGCAGCCCTAATCCACAGTGAAATGTAGCTAATATATAGTCATGACAGACAAATAGTCTTATTTATAATATTGCTAAAATTACACAAACATTTACATTATTCACTCACAATTCAGTTAAAAATAGCTTATTATTGGAATATGCTAACAACAAAATATACATTTATACGTCAGGTTTGTCCAATTTGGTTTTAGAAATGTAAAATAATTCCTACATCAACAACACAATATGGCTGCTATTATGCTGTAGCTAATATTTACGTTTCTGACAGACAAACAGTTCTATTTTTTACTACTGCTGAAATTACATAAACGTTTTCACACTATTCACTCAAACTTCAGTTAAAATAGTTTATTATCGAAATATGCCAACATCAAAATATACATTTATACGTCAGGTTTGTCCACTATAGATTTTGTAATGTACAATAATTCCTACATTAACAATGCAATATATCTGCTACAATGCGGATATATTATAAATACTGTCATTTATGTCAAATGAGACGTACATAATGTAGCTACCCGCTGGTTATTAAACAGTCCACGCTTCCCAAATACTGATGTCCATGCGTTTTATTTATTGAACATCGTGAAAAAAGTAAAAAGATAAACAAACAAACCAAATCAAAATAAACAAAGAATATACAAACAATGTTTCGTTTACCGTGTTGGCCTGATAACCAGCAGTAAAATAATCAGGAGCATTTAACATGTGTCTGCATTGAGATCTCACTATGCTGTCCATACCAAATCTCGCAGGTTAAATCAATCAAGGATGATTTTCCTGACTCAAGCCAACAGGAAACAAGATAATTTATATAAGAAAATAAACATAAACAATACTCCTTCGAATAATGATAATAAAAATAATAAACATACACAAAATACAAGCTGACCTATTAGCGTCAGCTACACATAAAATGTCAGAAATTACTACATTTACTTAGCAACATTCTGTATAAATATACATATTTTTAAGTTTATTATTAGCATTTTTGTCTTAAAAAGAATATTTGTTAACAAGGTTGCCATCAACATCTGAAACTGACAATGAACAAATAATAATCAGCCAGCCATATAATATCTGTCAATCAAAACCATCTCAAAATGGCAAATTATTGAATATTTTAGTGAAAATATAATATAATAAAGAATTTTTACATTCTGCAATAATCTGCATTCTTTAATTGGCCATCATAATTTCAATATCCACAGTGAAAGGTAGCTAATATACAGTCCTGACTGACAAACAGTCCTATTTATAATATTGCTGAAGTTACACAATTGTTTTCACACTATTCGCGCACAATTCAGTTAAAAAAAAGGGTTATTATTGTAATATGCTAACAACAAAATATACATTTATTTGTCAAGTTTGTCCAATATGGATTTTGTAATGTACAATAATTCCAACATCAACAATGCAATATGGTTGATATATTATAAATACTGACATTTATTTTTCGTTTCCCTGTACTTGTACATGTGTAATGACAATAAAGTTGAATCTAATCTAATCTAATCTAATCTAAAAAGAGACATGCATAAAATGAGAGAAATTACTACACCTACTTCACTCATCAACATCCAGTATATATATATATATACACACAAGTAATTCCAGCGTTATGGATGTGACATTTGCAGTAAGATCTTAAAACATAAATTCACAGAATAAGTATATGTTAACATTATAAGAAAACATCTGTTTATAATTACCAGAATAACTGACCACAGAGTTATGGGATCAGAGAAATATCAATCTGTAAACATTTTTTATATTTTAAATGTGGAAAATAAACATGCGTTATGGATGTGACAAAAAAGTCAGCAAGTTTACAGTATAAAACATTTTTTGTAGACATTCTGTGAATTAAACTGCACAACCCAAAAGAAATAATGCTAATCAAAAGGGTAAGAGTTAGCCCTTTACAGAACAAAAACAATTCATTTTATTTTATTTGACATTTTTGCATTTATAAGGAAAAAGCTTCGTTATGGATGTGACTGATGTGAAATTGGCACTTGTGTGACTTTTGTAAATCAAATATAATTGAAAACATTGACAGATACATTTTTGAGTATTTTGAAAGCACTGTAAAATACAAGCCTACAAAAAAAAATGCTAAAAAACAGTTTCGCTATTTTGGCGAATACGTAATTTTTTTCATGGCAAGGTTGACATTTGCATGGAATTGCTTATATATATATATATTTAAGTTTACTATTAGCATTTTTTTGTAAAAAAGGATATATGTTAAGGCTGTCATCAACATCTGAAACTGACAATAGACAAATAATAATCAGCCAGTCACATATTATCTGTCATAAAAACCATCTCAAAATGGCAAATTATTGGATATTTGAGTGAAAATAGGTATATAATAAAATTATTTACATTCTGCACCAATCTTCATTCTTTAAATGGCCATAATAATTTCAATACCCACAGTAAAAGGTAGCTAATATATAGTCCTGACAGACAAACAGTCCTATTTATAATATTGCTGAAGTTACACAATTATTCACTCACAATTCAGTTAAAAATAGGTTATTATCGTAATATGCTAACAACAAAATATACATTTATACGTCAGGTTTGTCCAATATGGATTTTGTAATGTACAGTTTTTTCTACATGAACAACGCAATATGGCTGATATATTATAAATACTGTCATATATGTCAAAAGAGACATGCATAAAATGAGAGAAATTACTACACCTATGAGATAAATTACTATATATATTATTAGCAGTTTTGTGTCAAAAAGGATATTTGTTAAAAAGGCTGTCATCAACATCTGAAACTGACAATGAACAAATATTAATCAGCCAGTCATATACTATCTGTCAATCTCAAATGGCAAATTATTAGATATTTCATTTATCTGGACATATTACTCCCCTTTTTACAAAATGTGAAATAAGTCTCTGATATCCCTAGAGTGTGTATGTGAGGTTTCAGCTCAAAATGTCACATAAATAATTTTTAGGACTCTTTGGAACTGACCCTTTTAAGCTTTGATCCAAATGGTGACGTTTTGGTGACTGTTGCTTTAAATTCAAATGAGATTGTGCTCTTTTCAAAAGAGAGTGGAGTTAAACATATGCATCACCATAGTGGCTTCTCACTCAGGGTTGTTTACGTTAATGAGGGAGAGATTGCCTCTAGTGGGCGGGGTTTTCTCCCTCTGATGACACGTACAAAAGGGAGAATGTCAATCAAAGTGTTTCTGGAGACTTGTTTATATCAAGTCCGATTATAAAAAATAGAGTTAATAAAGGTTTACAATTAGAAGTTGGTTATATTTACAGACCGTTTCCACACAACTGTGTTCAAACCCCTTATAAATGTGATTTTTGCATAATAGGTGCCCTTCAATCAACAAAACAAATGTCATCAAACACTCAAAGCAAATATTATTGCTCAACAAACATATTTTGTCTTCTAACTATGCTATAAATCAGTTTAAGGATGAATTTTGAGATATAAACACCTGAAAATCCTGAAACTTTATTTTGAGAGATACCGCATTAAAATAAAATGTAAATGATTATAAAACTAAAACATTAAACGTACTGAAATTGTATTAAAAGGGAAGCATCGTGAATCCTGTGACATAACAGCAAACTTCCCTTACAGGCCCAAACGAGAAAAACAAATGTGTACATTTTCTTAAACAGAAAACAATAAAATCTGTATCTTTAGATGCCTATTATTTCAAACTTTAAAGGTGAATTTCATCATCAATCGATCTATATTTTGGCTCAATCCGTGCGGCTCTCCGTCTGCCAACTGCAGTGTGTTATTTTGCCGAGATACGTGCAAGTGTTGCCTTGACAGTCGCTGCAAATTCCCACCGCATCAGCACCAGCACGGATCCTTTATCTAACGTGAACACACCATAGAACTATAAAAGAAGCTTTTTTGGGGAGCTAAGTAGCCCTGAAACAAGCGAGACAGAATCGAGCCGGTTATTATTCCTCATAATAACACCGTTCAGATTCTCACACAGGGGCCTTTTCGTGCATGTGGCCCCGTGACTTTAAAAAGGGTCAATGGAAAAACAGCAGGAACCACAGGCGCTCCTTGGACGGTGGCCCAGATGTGGAAAACTGGGATTTTTCAATAATAATCCCTAATATGTCATTCTGAAAGTGTGCGAGCGCAAAAAAACTAAGTGAGTGGGTGTAAACATCTGATCTAGATTCCATACTCGAGCGAATGTCAAATCTGCCCTCCCCCCAAAAAATAAATGCTAAATCAAAAACTTGACGCTGTAGCCAAATAAATGCTTAAATCATTATATAACCCATGGCCACAACCGGTCTAGTTTCGAATGTGGAAGATTTGGGGAAAATAAACAACAATAGTTATGATAATTATTATAAAAATATGTTAAATGTAATAATATATATGCAAGTTATTCTCTTTGTTTTCAGTAAATATTAAGAAATGACCAAACAAACTGCAAAAATAAATATCATATACCAGATGTCAAACTTGTAGATAATTCTAAAGACCCAAAGATATTATTAAGCAATAATATATTATTTACAATATAATCGATATTCAAAATCATTATTTAATTTATTCAAAAATGAATGCATGTAATTAAAAATTATTATATGACATAATAATTAAATAATATAGCAGGTTATTAAAATTACCTATTGTATTTAGCTTTTCAATATGACAGCTAAAAAAAATGTAACATCACATCATTAATATGCAGAATCTACTGAATTTAGCTTCTCAATATGACAGCTAAATAAAACGCAAACAATATCTCGTCATTAATATTAGTATTATTTAGCTTCTCATGTAATTAACTATTGCATTTAGCTTCTCAATATGAAAGCTAAATAAAAATTTAATAATTTCATGTCATTATTATGCAAAATCTATGGTATTTAGCTTCTCCATACGACAGCAAAATAAAAATTAAATAGCACATCATTAATTATTATTTAGCTTTTCATGTAATTAACAATTGTATTTAGCTTCTCATGTAATTATATATTTAGCTTCTCAATATGACAGCTAAATATAAAATTAAACTGCATTATTAGTAGTATGATTTAGCTTTTGATGTAATTAACTATTGTATTGAGCTTCTCAATAAGACAGCTAAAAAAATCGTAAACAATATCACGTCATTAATATTATTATTAAGCTTTTCGTGTAATTAACAATTGTATTTATCTTCTCAATACGACAGCTAAATAACAATTACAAATCACATCACTAATATATGCAATATCTACTGTATTTAGCTTC
>CAIGQZ010001210.1:5217495-5234499 GCA_903798205.1 Danio tinwini
TCTACTGTATTTAGCTTCTCAATATGACAGCCAAATAACAATTAAATCATATGATGCAGCATTAATATTATTATTCAGCTTTTTATGTAATTAACAATTGTATTGAGCTTCTAAACATAACAGCTAAATAAAAATAAAATATAACATGTCATTAAAAAAATTGATTTAGCTTGTCATGTAATTAACCATTTTATTTAGCTTCTCATATGACACCTAAATAAAAGAAAAAAAACCATCACATGTCATAATTATTATTATTTAGCTTCTGATGTAATTATCTATTATATTTAGCTTCTCAATATGACAGGTAAATAAAAATTAAAAACTTCACGTCATTAATATTATTATTAAGCTTCTCGTGTAATTATCTGCTGTATTTAGCTTCTCAATATGAGAGCTAAATAAAAATTTAAAAACATCAGGTCATTAATATTATTATTTAACTTCTCATGTAATTAACTATTGTATTTAGCTTCTCGATGTGACAGCTAAATAAATATAAAATAATTTAACATGTCATTAAACACTATATTTAGTTTCTCATGTAAATAATTGTATTTTGCTTCTCAATACGAAAGCTAAAAAAATGTAATATCACGTCAATAATATTATTTAGCTTACATTTAATTAACAATTACATTCAGCTTATAAATATGACAGCTAAATAGCTTCAATACGTCATTAAAATTATCATTTAGCTTCTCATTTATTGCATTTAGCTTCTCAATATAAATATCACGTATTTAGTCATGTAATTAACTATTGTTGCTTCTCAGTATAAAAGCTAAATAAAATAACATAACATATGATAATAATGAACTGTAACGTAAAAAAGGAAATATGAGAAAAACTAATAATAATAACTATGGTTAAAATGCTATATTACAAGGTCATTTCTTTCTTTTTCTTTAAATGTCTTTGAAAGACAAATCTATGGTAGCATTTTAGAATAACAACAATAGATTTACATTGTTATACATCATACAGTTAGAGATTTGTTTATCTTTTCTATCATTTAAATGACAAATACTAAAAAAAAAGTCAGAATTACACAAATTAAATTCAATTAAGCAAACAAATTATTCCCCAAGCTGTAATAAAACAGGCCTGTCTTATCAATATGAAAGCCAAATTAAGTGCTGTAACTCATAACAATAAACAGTGTGGTGTAAATAATGAAAATAAATAGCAAGAGTAACTGTTATATCAGTAGGCCATTTCTTCCTTTATTTTTAATACATTTTTATGCACATACACATCTTCCACATAGCCTTGCCTACACTAGATTTTGCATTGCAACATTTTTAATAGCAGAAAAAGCAGGAATTGTTGAATAATTGCAGAAATTATCCACCCTATCATCAATACACTCGTTTTCAAAACACCAGCTTATCTCTCAATACGAAAGCCAAAATTGAAATGCATTATTACAACGTTATTAATGATATTCCCAAATTGATGTTATAAAATTGTATATATGCACAACATATTTACAAAAGCCAGTGAGGGAGAGATGGTACCTCCCAGTAAAAGCCTGAATCGTGTCAATTAGATTGTGCTAGTAGTAAACAATGTAGTAACACGTTATGTCATCACTAAAAAATATCAGTATGAAAGACACAAGGAAACTGAATTTTGTGTCGCTGCACAGCTGAAGACGCCTCGGTACGTCCTTTAGACAAAAGGTTTCTGCGCGAAGGACGGTCACCAAATAAAGCTTTGTGCAAACCACACACACACACACACATACACCAAAGCTGCACGCATGAATACAATATTTCATGCACGTCGCAGCTGCAGCCATGCCTTATATCATAAGCACCTAGAAATATGAGTATACAAATATATTTACATGCATTTATGTCAGGCGTGATGCAGCGGCGTGAAAATGGGTGGTGGAAAATAATGCAAATTACAATAAATGCAAGTCGCTGACTGACTGGCTAACATAAAAAAGTGGGTTTATTATGAAAACCTACATCATACAGTATCACGTTGCGGTCTGCGCCACCCCTCAGACAATGAGCCCGCAGTGGGTTTATGAGACATGCGGGCCCCTCCAGCTCTTCTACAGCCGCGTCTAAAAACGCGTAGCGAACGCGCCTGTCACTGACGCACCGCAAACTAGCAACACAAAACTGCTGCTAATATTCGCACATATCTATGATATCCGTACACAAATCTCCCACATACTGCATTATTCCTGTCCTAGCACTTAAACTGGCTGCTTTAGCACTCCGTAGCAGAAAAAAAACTCAACGCGTTTTCCTCGTTTCCACAGTCGTAAACCGCGACAAAAAACAACTGAAACTTTCCACTCACCGTCGCGGCGATCTTCGTCTTCCTCTTCGTCATTCACCCGCGAGCAGATGACGAAAGCTCGACGATTTTAGGGAAAAGAAAGGTGCGTATCGGAGGGTAAAAACTGAACATTAACCCTACGGCTGTGTGACGTCTCTCAGTGCTGCTTTTGAAAACATCGCCGTCAGTCCGTCTCTAAGAAAAGCCCCAGCGAAAAAAACACGCGCAGCTAGGACGCTCATTGGTGGACGTGATGTCACGTGACGCACAAACGTTTTTGCGCGTGCTCGTACTCGCTCTGCTGCCAGGCTGTTTTATTTTTTTTTCAGTATTTATCCCCCCCCAACATCTCTCTTCGCCTTTGTTAATATTTAAATGCTTATTTTAATATTTGATACATCCAATAAATATACTACAACTGTATTATTCACGTTTTAATATTTCAATAGTGATAATGATGATTTAATATTTTGCGTTATCAATATTTTATGATTCTTTATTTTTATTAATTTATTGTATTTAATTTAATAAAAAATATTTTGGCTGTATTTTATTTAAACCTTTAATTGATTTATATTTTACATGCAAAATAATAATAATTTGCATGTACACTAAATACCAAATTAAAGCGAGAGTAATCTCACATTGTATGTCAACATAAGCACAGAAAATAAAGTCTAAAAATATATGCAAATAATACATCGTGATGTGTTTATTTATGACCTTGTTTGTCATTTATATTAATTAGCTTTTTTATGTTAATACAATTATAATTGTGTTGCTTTGAGTCCATAACATTAATAAAAACATCCTCTTTTTATTTTAAATAAATTAATGCTCCTTACCAGCATCATTGTTATTATTTCTACATAATAACAATGTTTGTTGTGTGCTCATGCACTGCCTTATTTTTTGAACGAATGTTTAATACAGATTTATTTGACTCTTTAGGATGAAAAAGGGGGGCTGACGCTGTGCACCGTGACGTCACCCTCTCCGTCGACGCCGCAGCGAGAGCGAGCGCGCGCGAATGTTCTGGAACGCGCATGTCGGAGAAACACGAGAAGGTATTTGACGAGCGCGACACAATGTGGCGACATTCATTCAGCTTTTACGAGCGCACAAAATGCGTTAGTTTCGTTTGATTACAACGCCGTTGTCGCGCTTTAGTCGCGTATTATTGTTGTGGCGCAGTTCGTTATTTACGTGATGTAGGAAAAGGGAGCTTGCGCATGCGCAGACAATGAGCTGGTATTATGTTGCAGAACGAGCTCGAATCACAAGGGAGAACTTGGTGTGTGTGTGTGTGTGTGTGTGTGTGTGTGTGTGTGTGTGTGTGTGTGTGTGTGTGTGTAGGGGGATGGGCGCTGGCTAGACACAGCTACACTCAGTTTTTGCATGATTTGCGACTATGATGCTGTCAAAAGAAACGAACATATGCGTGGATGATGTAAAATACGTTGTTTATTTGTAGAAATGGGTTACAGTTTTACCTTTTAACAGCATAGTAGCAGCCTTGCACCATTTGTAGGATTGCAAAACCGTTTGGCAGCTGCATGTTTCATTTAATTAACCTATATGCATGTTTTATGCTTTATGTTCTTTGTGTTATAATGCATATGTGATATTTTATTCACTCAAAACAGTGTCCTCCTCTGGCTGTAAATAGAATACCTGGTGCAGCCTACATATGGATTTATTAGGACGCCAATATGTGATCATTTATTATAGGCATGGACGATAAATAATAGCCAAATAACAGAAAAACAATGAATTCAGATGTAGAATTGCAGCAATTTGTCCCAATCATGAGTTATATTATACTATTATACATATTATACTTAAAATTAAATATATCTATGTGATCAATTCTTTTTTACATTCACATTGGAGAAACCTTGACTATAGCATTATATTGAAGTTTCTTTGCATAGCACTTCCCACAATAATTAACATTACAAAGCAGCTTTACAAAAATAACAGTTATATTTTATATTAATAATATTTATATTAACAAAATATAATTTCATGTATAATACTGACTGTACTAAGCATTTTTGGCATAGCAGGAATTATTTCAGTAAAACTGGAGCATTTATTGACATATATTATATATTAATTCATCATTAGCATCTGTGTATGGATTTAAATTACCCATTGACCACATTATCTCAGTTATCCCAAATAATTCATACAATAGATAATAAAAAAAACTACAAATTAGAAAATGTGAGAGACCTAATATTGTTTATCTAATTTAATGTAATGAAATAATGGATCAATTATACTCCAGCAATAAATTGAGCACATGCACCGTCGTCTAGATTTTTAGTAGTGCTGTCAAACGATTAATCGCCAATAATCTCATCCAAAATAAAAGTTCATATTTACAAAAATATATTTGTGCGTATATAAAATCTTTTGTGTGTATAAATGGATCCCCTTTTGCCTTCAGAACTTCCTTAATCCTTTGTGGCATAGATTCAAGTGGTACTGGACATGCCTAAATGCATCGAGTTGCTGCCATGTGATTGGCTGATTAGAAATTTGCGTTAACGAGCAGTTGGACAGGTGTACCTAATAAAGTGGCCGGTGAGTGTATATTTCATTACTACAGTACAGTAAACGCTTGGCAGGTTATATGTGGAACACTGCATGTGGAAGAGCTTTGGAAATGCTTGTTTTTTTTTTTTTGACGTGGCTTATGTATTTATACATCATGTACTGTAGTTTTGTGCCACTTACAGTATGAGAAATTATTTAGAAACTTAAATGTCCTTTTAAAGCATTGTTTTGTTTGTATAAATAAATGCGATGTAATGGAAAAGCATAACCTATGTGCTTATGTTATGTCTTTTTATTGCAAAAGAATATGCTGGATTTAAGCCCTCACCGTGACCATGTTTGCATGCAGAAATTATTCTTATTCATTAGAATTTGGTCATATTTTAAATTATATGTTATCATAATAAATATTAAAATATATTAAGTATTAAATATAAAAAAAAAATCAGTGTAAGGCATCATGCACTGTTAGTCAATGTCCTTAGGAAGTTTTTCTGAAAGTATGCATGGAAATTAAATATTGATTTATATCTGCACGTTAGTCAAAATAATACAAATGCAATACACTCTTTTTACCATTACTTCCTTACCGTACATGTCCTGTTTGATTAAAAAAGACCCCAATCTTAGATTTTTACCATGATTTAACAATAGTTTACCCTGAAAAAAAATGCAGTCATTAAATATTAATTATTAAAATGCAAAAATTTAGCAGTTTGCCCCCAATATGCTGATTAATTATCATTTGAAATATTTGCCAATAAACGACTAGGTTTTACAGATTTATTGGTTAGATGTTTTCAATAATTTAAATCATATTAAAAATACATTTTAAATAAAATGACATGATCAGTTTTATTTTAAAGCATACAGCAGTAAATATGCAAATTTTTATGCAATATATTCATGACGTTAAATGACTGTGCAACATTATAATCACTCATATTTTTTGACATTTTATTTATTTTCACCAAAGTTATTGCACTTTCTATGCCATATTAAAAGATTATGGATCAGTTTGGCCTCTAAATACTCAATATCATTTAAAATATTTGTCTATATATATATATATATAAATAAATATTGAAACTACTAGTTTATATTAACGTTTTTAATCCTTTAAATTATAAAACAATTATATTTTAAATAAAATTAGTATGATTACTTTTATTTGAAAAAGATTTTATTTGAATGCATACAGAAATATGCTAATTCTTATGAAACATATGTGATATTGAATGACTGCAACATTATGATCACCCATATGTTGACTATTTTCACAAAAGTTGTTGCGCTTTCTACGCCATACTAAAAAATCATGGATCAGTTTGGCCCTAAAATACTCAATATCATTTAAAATATTTGTCAATACAGGGAGTGCAGAATTATTAGGCAAGTTGTATTTTTGAGGATTAATTTTATTATTGAACAACCACCATATTCTCAATGAACCCAAAAAAACTCATTATCAAAGCTGAATATTTATGGAAGTAGTTTTTAGTTTGAGCTATTTTAGGAGGATATCTGTGTGTGCAGGTGACTATTACTGTGCATAATTATTAGGCAACTTAACAAAAAACAAATATATACCCATTTCAATGATTTATTTTCACCAGTGAAACCAATATAACATCTCAACATTCACAAATATACATTTCTGACATTCAAAAACAAAACAAAAACTAATCAGTGACCAATATAGCCACCTTTCTTTGCAATGACACTCAAAAGTCTGCCATCCATGGATTCTGTCAGTGTTCTGATCTGTTCACCATCAACATTGCGTGCAGCAGCAACCACAGCCTCCCAGACACTGTTCAGAGAGGTGTACTGTTTTCCCTCCTTGTAAATCTTACATTTGATGATGGACCACAGGTTCTCTATGGGGTTCAGATCAGGTGAACAAGGAGGCCATGTCATTAGTTTTTCTTTTTTTAGACCCTTTCTTGCCAGCCATGCTGTGGAGTACTTGGACGCGTGTGATGGAGCATTGTCCTGCATGAAAATAATGTTTTTCTTGAAGGATGCAGACTTCTTCCTGTACCACTGCTTGAAGAAGGTGTCTTCCAGAAACTGGCAGTAGGACTGGGAGTTGAGCTTGACTCCATCCTCAACCCGAAAAAGGCCCCACAAGTTCATCTTTGATGATACCAGCCCAAACCAGTACTCCACCTCGCTGACGTCTGAGTCGGACTGGAGCTTTCTGCCCTTTACCGATTCAGCCACAGGCCCATCAAGACTCACTCTCATTTCATCAGTCCATAAAACCTTAGAAAAATTTGTCTTGAGATTTTTCTTGACCCAGTCTTGATGTTTCAGCTTGTGTGTCTTGTTCAGTGGTGGTGGTTTTTCAGCTTTTCTTACCTTGGCCATGTCTCTTGAGTATTGCACACCTTGTGCTTTTGGGCACTCCAGTGATGTTGCAGCTCTGAAATATGGCAAAACTGGTGTCAAGTGGCATCTGACACCTGATATAGGGTGTTGATGTCATTAGACCACACCCCTTCTCATTACAGAGATGCACATCACCTAATATGCTTAATTGGTAGTAGGCTTTCGAGCCTATACAGCTTGGAGTAAAACAACATGCATAAAGAGGATGATGTGGTCAAAATACTTATTTGCCCAACAATTCTGCACTCCCTGTGTGTGTATGTGTATATATATATATATTATGATCACTAAAATTGTTTTATTTGAATGCATACAACAATAAATATGCACATTTTATGCCCCATATCTGTGACATTGAATTATAATCACCCATATGTTGACATTTTTTTGACAATGTTATTGTGCTTTCTGTGCATATAAAATGACAATGCCAATTTAATGCCTCGTTTCCACTGTCTGGAACGGGTTGGTACTTGTCACCTTTATCAGGCTTGCGTTTTCACTACCAAGGGTACTCTTTTGGTGGGCGTGGTGTACGACAGTTTCAGTCGACGTAATTCTCGCTCAAATAAATGTCTACAGTAAAGCTGCACGGGTCGTTCACATATCATATGAGGAGCACTTCTCACAAAACAGATGCTTTACACACATAAATACTTCTGTATAAATGTTCATTACTAAATTTACTATAAACATGATTTGGTTATAACTGCAGATCAATGAGTGTGAAATATCCTACTGTAACGTCTGTGATTATATAAAATAAATAAATGAACATATTTAAACACATACAGACCATTACAGTCTCTGATACATTACCAATTACAGATAAACTACACACAGCATACATTTAGTCCTTATTCGAGTTCAAAAACAATATGAAATACAGCCCAGTCAGTGCAAACCTCTCATCTGTGTCTGTAATCTTCACCAGCACATGTAACCTTTGTTAGAGAGTAATTCTGTCATTCCCAGTTCATAATAGTACAAAAGGTGATGATAAACATGGCAGTTTGTTCATGATTCAGGTCGCTGAAACTATTTGCTCCTGTGTTTTGTCGGGCTTCTTTTTTTTTCTCGCGCTTTACTCTTACATTTGTTCTTTTCTTTTCTGAACGGATCAGACGTCGAAGACACTTCAATAATCACACACACGTTATTATCATCAGCTCAAGAAGTTCATTATATCAAATATAGACTCGATCGCAAGCTCCATGGAGAAAGCGAAAACCACTCACACTTTAAGACAGCCTTGTAAAGCAACAACAGGACACGGCAGATTTTGTTCTTCTTGGCTTTGTGGCTGTACATCAAGACAACGACAAGATTTGTTTGAGCTTGGGTCATTCATGGCTTGTTATTATATGCATATAGTTGTCTCGGCTGTGTATTTAAAAAACATGGCGGTTCCATTGTTTTCATTCTGGCTAGCTCCACGAGATCGTGACATATCTCTGTAACCAATCAGTGTTCAGCTGCGCGTGTAGCTCCACCTTTTGATACCCTTTCTCGTGTTTGGTACCCTTTCGAAAGGGTGCCGAAAAAGTGGTACAGTACGGTTTCGATACGCCTTTTGACAGGGGAAATGGCCATAAAAGCATACCGAACCGTACCACACAGTGAAAACGGGCCATAATTTGATGCAAAATCTCTGAAGTAAATCTTGATTCTGCATGATAACGAAAGTTATAAAAGGTCAAGCAACATAAAAACATATTATTAAAATAATAGCATTGTAACAGAGTCTCTGTGCATGTTTTGCCCTTTATTACCTGTCAAAAGCACGAATCGAGGTAAATCTGCAGTATATAGTTACTAAAAATGCAGTGTAATAACTGGTAAAAAAACTCTCTAGTATTGTATTACCTTTGCACCAAACATGTGTTCAGAAAGGCCTAAATAAATCAGACTATGTCCATGCAAACATGCTTCTTGTTTGCATCAGAATATTTTAATATGCACGCTTTATATTCTCCCATAAAGCTTCACCACTTTTCCACACACTTATGCATCATCAGAGAAGAATGACACCAGTCTCCAGAGTATAATTAATGGTAATATTTTATTTACATACACGGCATGTGTGGCGTTTAGAGGGAGATCAGTTTACAGGTCAGATCTCACACCGACACCAGGTCCAGGAGGGGGTTCAATCAGCGAGGTTAATCCTCCAGCGGGCTCGCACGAGTAACGGCCGTTCCTGATGCAAACCACATCATTACAATCAATTTAAACACTACAGCTACAAAGTGTCATTTAATGGCTTTGTTAAAGTATAACCCACATATCTAAAATACCCTAGCTGCATCCCAAATGGCACACTATACACTTATGCACTTACACACTCAACAGTATAGTATATGTATGTAGTGTCATCTCAAATGGAACACTAATGGTTTTTCGATTAAGCGGAAGTTCAAACCGTTTCCCTGATGACGCTTGATGGTTGTCAAATTAGTGAAATAAATGACCAAAGAACCAAATAACACCTGCCATGAGTATAACCGCATTCTCCATCGGGAGGCGCTATAATCACTCTCGTAGAAGAATTTTGCTTTCATTATCCACAATAAATGAAGTTATCCGACATGTGCGCCTGATAGCTCTGCCCCTTCCGCTACATGAGCAAAGCTGTGGACGTTGAGTGCGTGAAGTGTCCATCATTCCACACTTCATTTTACCAGATGAATGAGTGCATCATCCGGGTAATTAAAGTGCACTTATTAGGTTTAGAGTTTTCAGTGTGAATGCACTTTTTACACTATTTATACTACACAATGGCGTAGAATAGTGCATAAGTATGCAATTTAGGAAGCACCTCCTGACTTTTCCTAAATACATTAGAGAAAATAAGTATTGAACACGTCATGTTTTTTCTGGGAATAATATTTCTAAGGGAGCTGTTGACATGGAATTGAAGCAGATTTTGGTAAAAACCCAAACAATACAAACATAAAACTAAAACAAAAATAAAATCCTGAAAAATGAGATGTAATAACAAAGAAATGCACTTTTCAAAAATTAATAAATAAATAAAGATATTGTAAATAAAGATTCGGCTCTGAATAATCTTAAGGAGTTGTTATATTTATTTACAGCAGGGAAAATAAGTATTGAACCCGTCACCCTTTTTCTCAGAAGATATATTTCTAAAGGTGCTGTAGCAACCAATGAAATCCATATATGCAAATAAATAAAAACAAACCTAATTACTTTTCAAATGAAGTTGTGTAATAAAATGAAATAAAGCAGGGAAAAAGTATTGAACACATGAAGAAAGGGAGGTGTAGAAAGGCAGTGAAAGTCCAGACAGCAGCTGAGATCTCTCAGTAGTTCTTCAGCCATCCTCTGCCCTTCCTCAGTGTAAATGAATATCAGCTGCTTCAGTCCAACATCTACATTAGCAGGAGGATGAAGATGAAACCAGGGTGGACATTTCAGCAAGACAATGATCCAAAACACAGCCAAGGAAACTTTCAAAAGCTTTCAGTGAATGAAAATCAAGCTGTAGAATGGCCCAGCCAGTTACCTAACTTGAATCCAATAGAAAATACAAAATAAAGCTCAGATTTGATAGACGAGACCCACAGAACCATCAAGATTTTTACACTCTGTTGAAGTCTGAAAAACTCACACCTGAGCAATGCATGTGACTTCATTCTCCATATGAGAGGCGTCTTTAGGCTGCAGCACCAAAGAACATTTGTATATAAAGTATTAAATATGTTTCAGTAGTTCAGCACTTTCTCCTTCTTTGATTTCATTGTTATACACACAACTCATTTTTCAGATTTTTTTAGTTTTATGTTTGTATTGTTTGGGTTTTAACCAAAATCTGCTTCAATTCCATGTCAACAGCTCCTTTAAAAATATTATTCCCAGGAAAAACATGACATGTTCAATGCTTATTTTCCCTGCTGTATATACACGTTACGTCAGCATGATTAAAGTAATATCAGCATAATCTCCACCTGTCCATGAAATACCAGCAGTCTGAAATGTACATTTCGTTTTTGACAGGTAATAGATATGGAAAGACCAATCAAAACAGACTTGGCCAGCTAGCTGCCAACCAGAGCAGAGTTGGCTAATGAAAGGGAGGGGCTAACAAATCCTTGAGCCCTGAACTGATTCAAATGAACACAATGAAAACTTTGCAAAATTATTCTAATATTAAGTGCGTATTTAGAAAATTAAAATGTTTTCAGACCTCAGGAGGATTATGCCCATTGTAGGGGACAGAAATGCAATATTAGGACACTTTAAAATACACTCTTAAATTAGAAATGCTTCTGAACTTATAGTTGTGAGACAAGGAGGGAATCTAATGCCATCTGAATCTTCATTCTCAATTAAAAAGCACTTTACAAATCACTCCGGTGTTGATAAATTCTGATCAAGACATATCACATAATATTAAAAGCTGAAATATATATACAGGTGTGTGTGTGTGTGTGTGTGTGTGTGTGTTTGTACCTGGGTCCAGGAGGAGGAACCCTGCCTGCCTTCAGCTCATCAATAATCTGCTCCATGTCTGATGGTTTAAGATCCTCCTACAGACCCAAATGCAGAAACACACATTAATGGAGGATTCATTTATTATAACTCGTTCTCTGATCTCACAGATGGATCAAACTAAGACCAGAAAAACTTTGCAGCAAAATCTATGAAATTATATTTATTATGTTGAGATGTGACAATTGTACAGTAATGTTTAAAGATACACTTTAATTTTCATAATATGTAATTACTTATGAGATTCAACCCGAGTCAAAGACAAAAAGTTCCAAGCATAAAAAAATTTTTCATTTTTTTAAACATTAAAATTCCATTTGTTTGCAGAGAAAAAACAACTATAACCATAGACTGTAAAAGATATAGACGTAGTATCCGTGACGTCACCCATAGGTTTATGAAGAACCCAAAAGAAGCTACCAGTAGACGTGGCCAACTGTCACCATTTTGTTACCGTGTCATCACACCAACCGGGGCATACCATACAAGGGCAAAGAGGCGGAGAGTGAGCGGAGCTACAGACGCATGAGAAACACTTAATACTTCATTACCTGTGACTCGTTTGTGTTCTGACCACATGTGCTTGGTTGTATACTATATCAATAAAGTGTTTAGACTTTTAAAAACACTGATTCATAAGCAACGTCATAAGCACAATGCTTAGTGGCTCAATGTATTACACACTGAGCCACTATAAGCATCGTTCTTATGACGTTTTACAACAGGAGGAAAGTGCGAACTACTTCCAAACACTTCAGATATAGTCTGTGTTAGTAAATGCAGGATGAAATCCAGGCAGAACACTATGACAATGCTTCAGACGACTGTTCTAGAGCCTACAGCTAATCAATCTGTCAGATTCTGGAGTGCATTACAGGTCTAAAGAACATTATAAATGATAAATGATCTTAAATAAAACAAATAAATTTATAGAGATGGTATAAGTATATAATTTCACTCACCTGGAAAACGGAGGCCATGTTAATGGTTTGTGAGCACAATTAAGTGCACTCAGCATGCCATATCATCTGATAATTGCAAGAAATAACTCCAAAAGGCGACTGATTGTGTAAAGCCACATAAAACAACACAAAAATACGATGAATACGCCGAGATCAGCTGCTAATCAGCTAAGGTGACGTGACGGCGACCAGCGAGAGCTAGCTGTCACTTAAGTGGCCACGCCCTTAATTATGCAAAAATAATATAACATAATATAAAGAAAACGGATGAGTTAAAAAAAAAATTCACCCCCCTCACAGTTGTCACGAAGGGTAATATTAGCTAAATGAACCAAAATCGTTCTTTGTACCAGGCTGTAAACACCTTTATTTCTGCTGTAAAGTTGGCCATTTTAACAGTGGGCTCAATAGAAATTTGCTCTGTTATGGAGCCAGGACTAGCAGAATTTCGATGAATTGCAGTTTCAGTTACTTCCGTATGGGCTTCCCGAGGGAGAGTGGGAGGTTGCCGCTTGACTATAACAAGACAAAACTTTTAGCACGATTATCAGGATTGCCACTATAATTTGAATTATTATTTTTTTTTTGGCATTGAATAGTTATATCTATGCCCACACGGAATCTGCGCGTGCAGAATTCCACAGATTGATTTTCCACAGATTTCCGCAGATTTTTAGCCCATCATTAATTCTGTTTATTTACTTAGTCAACTATTTACAGTTAATCTAATTGGATTTGCATTTTAAGCATTAAATAAAAGTTTAAAAGATATAATTTTTTATTTTACATATTAAGGTTTTGGTTATGATACTCCCAAAATAATTTCACAGAAATCCGCAGATTTTTACCAAAATTCTCAGCAGAAATAGCAAAAAACGTCTGCAGATTCCATCTGGCCCTAGTTATATCCAATTATATAACACCCACCAAATGTGGGTAGATTTCAGCTGTGGCGGGTTAGACAGCCTCTCCTACTAGCCACTTTGGCTGGTTGAAAATAATTTTAATGGTAGTTTCCTAAAAGCAGGGTTCGGCAATAAGCATGGCCCAATATGCACGCAAATGTGATCTTAGCATATAGAAGCAGCACGAACAATAGTGTTTGCGCAAGCAAAAGAAAGCAGGTGAATACTGAATGAGAGGGTAACTTGGGCCCACAGGTGATGTGAGGCGCGTGACAGTTTAAAAAGCGCGCACGTGCTCCCGTTTCCTTGTGCAAAGCAATCATGTCTGGAAACGCAACTGCTGCGATCGGTTCTCTTTGAAATAGACTGGACAAAGAGCGATGCTCGTGCACCGGAATATTTGTGAATGTCTCCAATAGACCTACAGAGCGGCATTAATGCGCCCTGAAGTAAAGTGAAACGGCTATAAACTCCAGCAAGATATAGTCATTGTTTGCAGAGCCACAGACCTTTATCTATAAAGTATAATTATGGAAACTATGTTCATCTTAACTGAAAGCTACGTCGTGTTTGCTAGCCTCACGCACCATCCACCTGTCAGTCAGTCAATCAGCATGTCAAGGGGAAATGAAGCAATCATAAAAGCGTACCGACCCGTAGCGTACCAGTCAGTGAAAACGAGCCATCAGTAATTTCCTGTAGATAAATACCAAAAAATAACACAACTGGAATAATGACAGCAGTCGCCATCGTCTGATCTCATATGAAGCAAGAGATCGTGATGACATATGATGACGTGTGCAGGTGCTGTAGTGCTGTCCCATTTCTTAGGGGTAAATTTTGAAGCCCTTCCCCTTCACACTCGGTATTAAGGGCCAATTGGAAGGGGAAGGGGTAGGGATTGAAAAATAGAATTGGGATTGGCCCTTATTTTTCTAGGAAGGTTTGAACTTTTAAAGTGTTTAAACAAGAGAGAAAAGTGCGAAGATGTTAACGCCTGTCTGAGAAGAGTGTATAAAGTGTGTAGTGAGGGGTTTTACAGCTTTAAAACAGCGGATTTCGCCTATTATCTCGAGCGAATATCGAGGAACCACTGTATAGTGTGTGTGTGCTCACAGAACAGAGTAAACATAGTAAATGTATTTATGTACACACACTATAATCTGCTGTTTTACTCCAGAGAACTCCATATAAAAGTCAGAAGCTTTTTTGCACAGGCATAACTAAAGGGTTAATGCTGCCAACTGATGATCAACAGTAAAAATGACACATTTTACCTCTTCCCAACAGGGAAAACCACCAACAAACAAGCATGTATGATTATATGCTGTCAAGGCTTTGCAATCAAAAAATGTCAATATAATGAAAGTCAATGGGGCAAAAACAGCCCCAACATAACCAAAGGGGAGTCAATTTGAACAGAGCACAAGGGTTAATTTTAATGTCTTAGACAATAGCTCTGCTGCGTCGGACCATCTGAAAAACTCCACTTTCTGAAAACACAAACTGGAGCTTAAACCACACTGATCTTGTCTTTGGTAAACACCAGGGTCATGCAGATTTGACCTCACGTTTCCTCCAGCACAATACAGAAAACCACAGCAGTGAAGGAGGATGATAAAAGTGTGAGCTCAGCAGACGAGCGAGTGAGCGGATTATTAGCTGAGCGAGACCTGCTAACCTAGTTCAGGTGAGTGAATCAGGTTAACTCTGGTAAACTGTGAGAGGCCACGGCTAATTACATCATTAGCGGCAGGTCGCACAACAAGCTCAAACTGAGATTCTGATAATAATATTCACCAGCGGTGTGTGTCGAGATATAACGGCTTAATCTCTATTTAAAAACAGCACAAGACTATAATAGGGCTGCACTATAATATTGCTTCAGCATCGATATGGCAATATGCAAATCTAAAATAGTCACATTACAGGGTTTCTGCAGGTTTCATCAAGTTGAATTTAAGACTTACGACATTTTTAGACCATTATGAATTAAATTTTAGATTTATACAGGGCTAAATGCAAAGGATTTCTTTCCAATATCCCAGTTGGAACAGATTTTCACTTGACACATCAAAAATTATTATAATTTAATACATTTAATAATAATTTAATAATAAAAAAGTCAGGTCAGTATCCTCAGCAGTAAATAAATCAGGGATGTGATTTGTCCATATAAATACAGATTTCCATCATTATCAAAGCAGACGACCTGCTTCATTCCAGACGTCTTTCAGGGATGTAAATGTAGACCTACCTAGGCTACTGTGTATATAACAATGATATTGTGTAGCCCTATAATACGACAAAGCCGCTAACGATATGCAAGTTTCTGAAATCGCTTTGAATGCGTGTGCAGCTGTGCACTTTTTCCACGCTCACATTTGCATGTCACGATCACGTGCGCTCTATGTACATTAAAAATACAGCTGTAGGACGCACATTTGTTATTACTTTATGCAAGTCATCTGTCTTTGTATCTTCATTAATTCAGTACCACAGCCTAACACCTCAAATGTAATACCAGAAAGTAGTTAAGTAGACTAGTGGTTTATCACGTTGGAATAAAGAGTCGACTAAATTACAGGGAAAGTTATATTCTGTGGACACGAGAACTAACCGAGTTAGCGGCGGTGTGTGGATCCGTCCCGACATTGAGGTACAAAGTATAAACCTATTAAATATTACTTGGGTCACTACTAAACTGCTATAAAAACATTATACACTATTAAACATGAAACTTAAATTGTGTGGCCAATAACAAATATTTATATAAAAATATTATTTATTATTTTTTAGAATGATAATTTCTATTATTTAAAAACACACACATATACAGTTGACGTCAGAATTATTTGCCCCCGTTTCTTTTTTCCCCCAATTTCTGTTTAACAGAGAGATTTTTTTCAACACGTTTCTAAACATAACAGTTTTAATAACTCGTTTCTAATAACTGATTTATTTTATCTTTGTCATGATGACAGTAAATAATATTTGATTAGATATTTTTCAAGATACTAGTATTCAGCTTAAAGTGACATTTAAAGGCTTCACTAGGTTAATTAGGTTAACTAGGCAGGTTAGGGTAATTTGGCAAGTTATTGTATAATGATGGTTTGTTATGCAGACTATCACAAAAATATATAGCTTAAAAAGGCTAATAACTTTGCCTTTAAAATGGTTTTTAAAGTATTTGGTTTTTGGTAAATGGTTTTTAAACACATTTCTAGCCGAAACAAAACAAATAAGACTTTCTCCAGAAGAAAAAAATGTTATCAGACATACTGTGAAAATTTCCTTGCTGTTAAACATCATTTGGAAAATATATAAAAAGGGGGGGCTAATAATTCTGACTTCAACTA
>CAIGQZ010001210.1:5234599-5247130 GCA_903798205.1 Danio tinwini
ATATATATATATATATATATATATATACACACACACATATATTTATTTTTTTTAAAGTGGGAGCGGGGTCTCGTCTTTCTTTTTGAGGAACATTTAAACGAATGTTACTGTAAGGAATATAATTAAATGCTATTTTCAAATAAAAAGTAAAACCATTTATTGAGCTGGATTGTTGGTGATTGTATGGGAGTTAATGGCTAGATTGGGTAGTTATACATGAACAAAGGAAAATTAAGACCTACGACACAATATTTCAGTAGATTTAAGACTTTTTAAGGCCTAAAATTTAGCTTTTGAGATTTAAGACGTTTTAAGGCCCAGCGTATAGCCTGCATTAGAGAATATCAAGTGATTTCAAACCAGTTGAACAGAAGAAATTAAAAGCTTGCCACTTAAACAGAGATTAATTGTGGTTATTTATACAATGAAGACTATATTGTGTTATTTTACATTTGATTATTGAATTTCTGTACTTCAATATTGTTTAAAATGCTGTTTATTTCATTTTTATCATTGTTCTATTGTTTTCATCTGTGCTTTATTTTATTTTGCATATACAGATAGTCAGAATTATTAGCTCTAAATTTGTATTCTTTTATATTATTAACCAATTTCTTTTTAACAGAAGATTTTTTCAACACATTTCTAATCAAAATAGTGTTAATAACTCATTTCTAATAACTGATTTATTTTATCTTTGCCATGATCACAGCAAATAATATTTGACTATATATTTATCAAGACACTAGTATTCAGCTTAAAGTGACATTTAAAGGCTTTACTAGGTTAATTAGGCAAGTCATTGTATAGCAGTGATTTGTTCTGTAGACCAGTGGTTCTCAAACTGTGGTACCTGTACCACTAGTGATACGTGGGCTTCCTTCTAGTGGTACGCAGAGGAATCAAATATGTCATATGTACATGCTACATATATTTAAATAATTATTTATATATCAATGTGATGACATATAGCCTATATTTATGAGGTCCAAGCAACATCTCCAGGTTTTGATGAATAGGCTACTATGTTAAAAATATTTACTTCACATTTAAGTACAGGATTTTTATTATTTTTTTACTTTTTAAGAACAGTAGCCTAACATTTTTAACTTTTAAAAGCAAGTTTAATATAAACGATGACGTTTTATTTAGTTTGTTTGTTTGTTTTACATATAAAGCACATTACAGTGTTAATGTTCAAAGTGTTTATAATGTTTAAAGTGGCTGATAATAAATATTCCTAATAATAGGAAATAATCTGGCATGTTTTTGAACTTGTAGAGATGTAGCTTCTTTACTGGGCCTACTACGCTACTGTATTTCAATGCTGCTCATTATGGTGGTACTTGGAGAGACAATTTTTTTCTGAGGTGGTACTTTGGGGAAAAAAGTTTGAAATCCACTGCTGTAGACGATTGAAAACAAATATAGCTTAAGGGGGCTAATAATATTGACCTTAAAATAGTTTTAAAAAATAATTAAAAACATTTTATTCCAGCCGAAATAAAACAAATAAGACTTTCCCTAAGAAGAAAAAAATATTATAGAAAATACTGTGCAAAAATACCTTGCTCTGTTAAACATAATTTGAGAAATATTTGAACTTCAGCTGCATATAATGACATTAATACTCATGTCAATAACATACAACTCTTGCTTACTCCATGTTGACACTAAAACTCTCCTCTCATCAACACACACTCAAAAATGAAGTTTTGTGATCATACTCACATAATAGTTATCGTTGATTTGGACCATCGGTGCGTTCACACAAGCTCCGAGACACTCTACTTCTGTCAGCGTGAATAATTTATCTGCTGTGGTCTGCCCGACTTTAATACCTGACAGGAGAAATCACCTTTAAGTTACAAAATTAAACACAAATCATTGATTGCATCTCCTTTCCATTTTTTAAATTCATATTTTGATTAAGTTTGTCATTTTAAATTTCAATTACATGGTCAATATTTTTGTTGGAGGGTCACTGATTTGAGTCCCGGCTGGGTCAGTTGGCATATCTGTATGGAGTTTGCATGTTCTCTCTATGTTGGTGTGGGTTTCCTCCGGGTGCTCCGGTTTCCCCCACAGTCCAAACACATGTGCTGTAGGTGAATTAGTAAACTAAATTGGCTGTAGTGTATGAGTGTGAGAATGTGAGTGTATGGGTGTTTCCCAGTACTGGGTTGCAGGTGGAAGGGCATGCGCTGCGTAAAATCCACGCTGAAATAATTGGCTGTTCATTCTGCTGTGGCGACCCCTGATAAATAAGGGACCAAGCTGAAGGAAAATGAATGAATAGCAAATAAATAATCATTTACTAAATAAATATTGTATAAGTTTCATTTTAAATTTACTTTTAGTAACTCTCTACAAAACATTAACATAAAATGAAATGTTGCCTTGACAACTAGCTGAAATATAAACATTATAAATGTTTTTAATACTTCATAACATTTGAGTTCATGTTTAATTAAAGCAACTAAAATATCTTGTTTGTGTTGCGTGGAGAACAAAAGACATTTCAAAAATAGCAATAAAAAATAAATAAATCAAGCACTTTGGTTCAACAGGAGAATAAAAAGCGACTAAACAATGCTTTTTTTTGTATGTGAACTGCTAATTAATCTTAAAGGCTTCCGATTTTATTTCTAAATAAAACATCTTGTTCTCAAATAACGAATATTGCAAAGCCTTAGTGTATTATTCCAGCTTCTTCAGATACAGTTGAAGTCAGAATTATTAGCCCTTCTGTATATTTTTCATCAATTTCTGTTTAACGGAGAGAAGATTTTTTTCAACATATTTCTAAACATAACAGTTTTAATAACTCATTTCTAATAACTGATTTAGTTTATCTTTGTCATGATGACAGTAAATAATATTTGACTGGAATTTTTTCAAGACACTAGTATTCAGCTTAAAGTAACATTTAAAGGCTTCATTAGGTTAATTAGGCAGGATAGGGTAATAAGGCAAGTCATTGTATAACAGTGGTTTGTTCTGTAATAATATTGGGCTAATAATATTGACCTTAAAATGGTTCTTAAAAAAAAAATCAAAACTGATTTTATTCTAGCCGAAATAAAATAAATAAGACTTTCTCCAGAAGAAAAAATATTAAAGAAAATACTGTGAAAATTTCCTGAATCTGTCAAACATCATTTGGGAAATATTTAAAAAAAGAAAAAAAAAATTTCACAGGAGCGCTAATAATTTTGACTTCAACTGTATATTGACACAGCAAGTGTGTTTACTGGTGTCATGGATTACCCAGTTTGTTCTGGATGGCCTCCAGGATGCTGTCCGAGTCACACAACATGCACGGTGTGGTGGTGCAGATCTGAATGTGGTATTTGCCCACCGGCTGACGGAGGAACATTGTGTAGAAAGTCGCTACCTCATAAACCCTCATAGGAGCAATTTCCAGGACCTCTGCCACCTGCAGGACAAACACGCAATCACAGCAGGAAAAAGACCATACGATTTAATGCAAGAACAAAAAAATAATAATTTATTATAATAAAGAGTACAATAGGACATTAGGCTAAGATTTTATTGATTTTCTTTCTGCTTAGTCCCTTATTTATCAGGGGTCGCCACAGTGGAATGAACCACCAACTATTCCGACACGTTTTACACAGCGGATGCCCTTTGAGCCAGAACCCAGTATTGGGAAACACCCACACACAGACATACACTACAGTCATGATCAATTCACCTACAGCGCAGGTGTTTGGATTATGAAACCGGCACCAACACGGGGAGAACATGCAAACTAGGCTAAAATTTATTTGAGTAAACTAAAACTAGAAACTATTTTAGTGTCTTGAAAGAAAGATTAAGTGAAATAAAATAATATATTACAATTTAAGATAATAATTGATAATTTATTATAAGATAATTGAACAAATTAAAACAAAAATGATAAAACCATCAAACTAATAAAATTACAGTATTATTCTAAGCATACTAAAATAACAAACTGTCATCGAATAAAATGTACTTTTCAAATATTTAGATCACCAATTATAATTGTAAATGATTACTAATTAATAATATTAACACAATTACATTAATACCAATAATTCAATATTATGTAACAATTTTACAATGTAATGTATTAAGGTAATCATTTATTCATTTTCCTTCGGCTTAGTCTCTTTAATCATCAGGGGTCGCCACAGCGGAATGAACCGCCAACTATTCTAGCACATGTTTTACACAACGGATGCCCTTCCAGCCGCAATCCAGTACTGAGAAACATTCACACACACTCATACACCACAGCCAATTTAGTTTATTCAATTCCGCTATAACGCATGTGTTTGGACTGTGGGGGAAACCGGAACACCCGAAGCAAACCCACTCCAGCAGGGGGAGAGAACATGCAAATTCCACACAGAAATGCCAACTGGCCCAGCTGGGACTCGAACCAGTGACCTTCTTGCTGTGAGGTAACAGTGCTAACCATTGATTAAGGTAATTACATTAATATAAATAATTAAATTTAATCTACTAATTTAATGCAATGGGTAATAATAACTGGTTTCATTAACAGATGAATGTCATGCATTTCATGAAACATGGGTGGCTAAGACAAATATATTGCACAAAATTAAATACATTAACAACAAGTGTTTCAAAGAGACATGCATCAATTAAAACATAATATAAATACTCTCGAAAATAATTTAAGACACTATAAAAAACAGATTAAATAAATGTAAATTTTTAATTATTCAAATAAATAAATGATACCTGAAATAAAGCATTTTTAAATCTGTTAATTTAATTTATTAAATAAAACGTAACAAATAAACAAAACAATTTAAAAAACCTATAAAAACATAAAAAAAAAATTTGTAACATGAATGACAAAAACGCAACATTTTAAAAGCTTTAACTACAATTATAATAAAACCAGAAAAATAAATAAAGATAACATGGTCCAGACAGCAATGGAATAACTTAAAATGTCACTATACAGCAATATTTCCAGCTACGTGGTGATTTTTAAATGTGTGCATGTCTTAGTAGCTTCTCGCCTTGTTCATGGCAGAAATAGGAAGCCATCCATTCTGCCTCTGAGCCAAATCCAGCACAGGAATAGTAGCGGCCGCCTTGTGTCCCTCTGGGTAATTATTAATGATGGCCTCAACTCGCTGTTGCAAACCAACGCCAACAAAAACATCATTATCAATATATATATACACATACATACACATTCACATGAAGCATATAATATATAAACAGACATACTCACAATAGGGCTGCACAACATATCGTTTCAGCATCGATATTGCAATGGGATCATTTGCAATAGTCACATAGCGAGTATATGCAATGTTGAGTCTGGATTATAATTGATGCAAGTGTCTTTTGAGGCCTGTGACTGTGTGAGGGTTTTAGAAGCATTCAGCCTAAGGAAATGTACCGTTTGTAACTGCAAATAAAAACAATTAATTTGATTGAATTGTTTATAAAAAGAAGAATGCAGTATTATTTTTACATTTGATTATTCAATTACTCTATACCTGAATCCAGTTAGACTCTTCAGAAAACAAAACGCTGATTATTTCATTTGTATCTTTTTCTTTATTGTATTTAGCCATGCGTGTAGATTGTTTCTTATATTGTATGCATATGCACTCCCCTACAGAAGCATCCCAATCAATGTTTGCAAATAATTCTGCAACTAATCTAGTGAAATTGTGTTCATTTTGAAATACACACTACCTGACAAAAAGTATTGTCGCCTATCCAAGTTTTAGGAACAGCAAATAACTTCTAGTTGATTATTTGGCATCAGAAGTGGATTATATGAAAGGCAAAGGCCTCTAGATTACACTTATTTTACCAAAATAAATATGATCATGTCTAGATTTTTAATTATTTAATTAGGACAGTAAGGTCTGACTTTGCTTAGACAAATGTCTCGTCACTTAACAGAAATAATGTCCAGTATAGAATATAAAGTCATGCTGCAGTAGAAACAGAATGAACATTGTGCATGACTCCTATGAGCTTGGAGGACTGCATCCATACATGTCCGCAGTGACTCAAATCACTTATTAATAAATAGTGGTGTAACAAATCACAAATCTGCAGTTCGGATCACACTACGGTTTTTTAGTCACGGATCGGACCATTTTTCAGATCAGCAAAAAAGTGAGGAGAGAAATGTCATTTGCTTTCTATTTATATAAAAATATTACTGCAAAAACATTGCTTCTAACAAACTGAACTTAGAACCTGTAATGTTAATAAAAATAAAAACCAAGAAAGAACCAGCTGAGAAAAGTAATCAATATGAAATATGATCTTTGCTACTGTTGCTGATAATGCTAAATATAGAAATGTAACATCTTGTACAACAGATCATATTTATCTTCAATTAATGATTCCACAATTCACACATAAAACTTTGTTTTATTATACTGTAGGTGTATTATTTAAGAAAACCTTATTCAGTGATACAATTTTGATGGTTGTTTGTCGCCATCTGTTGGTTACACAATGTAATTGCTTTTACCAGCGTCAAAAATTCACCAGCGTCATGTTTCATTAAACTGTGATTTTTGGGGGGTTGTTGGGGCAGAGGATGGCGGAGGACTGACGCAGATCAAAGTGAGCGGGGCGGAGGTGTCGCGGACGAAAGTGAAGAGGGTTGGGGAGAAAGTGAAAGTGAACAGCGGACGGGTAGGAGAGCGGTTGAGGAGAGGGATCGGTAAAATGAGGTGCAAGATCAGATTAATTAAGGCACAAATTAAGCCCTGGTCCCACCACAACTTTTCCCGTCATCATTATATCTTACAGGGAAGCCAAAATGCTTTCATGCAAGCGATTTGAATGACGCGGAAGGCAATCTCTCTGCAATGGTTATAAATGTTGGATTAACCGACAAGTTCAAAATAAATTATTAATCCGCGGGTCACGAGCGTTCTGAACCGTGAGTTGTGATCCGTACGGAGTGATCCATTTCACCCCCTATTAATAAAGTCATCTGGAATGGCAAAGAAAGCATTCTTGCAGGACCCCCAGAGTTCATCAAGATTCTTTGGATTCATCTTCAATGCCTCCTACTTCATCTTACCCCAGACATGCTCAATAATGTTCATGTTTGGTGACTGGGCTGGCCAATCCTGGAGCATCTTCTTTGCTTTTAGGAACTTTGAGGAGCGCTATCCTGCTGAAGAATTTGCCCTCTCCTGTGGTTTGTAATGTAATGGGCAGCACTAATGTCTTGATACCTCAGGCTGTTGATGTTACCATCCACTCTGCAGATCTCTCGCATGCCCCCATACTGAATGTAACCCCAAACCATGATTTTTCCTTTACCAAACTTGACTGATTTCTGTAAGAATCTTGGCTCCATGCGGGTTCCAGTAGGCCTTCTGCAGTATTTGTGATGATTGGGATGCAGTTCAACAAATGATTCATCAGAAAAAAAAATATACCTTCTTGCACTTTTCGAAATGATCAACTAGAAGTTTTTGTTGCTCTTACAACTGAGATCGACGAGATTTTTATCAGGTAGTGTATATCGCAGAATAAAAAAAAATACCGCAATGTAAGATTTTTCCAATATCGTGCAGCCCTAATTCACAACATTTATATTATTATGGAGAAGGCACAAACTGTGTCATTTTAAAACAAAACAATAACAGAAAAAGGAGGTTATAAATGACCTGCCTTATAAGACCATGTTATGACATCAAAATAGAAAATATTCACCTTCAAGTTTTCAGGGGTGAACTCAAACGGGGTGTCTGGATTGTTTTCTGGTGTGTCTCTGTGCTGGAATAATGAACACCAAGAAATAACTCATCAACAACAAATAATAAACAGCTAGAAAAAAACAACAACAACATTGTGTTTTTCTTGCATACTTGCTCTGAATAATCCAACAAATTATTGATTTTTATATGAAGTGTATCAATAACTCATGGGTAGGGCCAGACGGAATCTGCGGATGTTTTTTGCAATTTCTGCGAAGAATTTTGGTAAAAATCTGCGGATTTCTGCTGAATTATTTCGGGAGTCTCATAACTAAAACCTTAATATGTGAAATATGTGTAATTTAAAAACTGAATAAATTCAGATTTACACACTTTTACTCAAGTAAATAAACAGAATTAATAATGGTCTAAAAACCTGCGGAATTCTGCGCGCGCAGATTCCGTGTGGGCCTACTCATGGGTCAAAAAATGCTGGTACCTGCATCAAACTACATTTTAATAAAGTCATTATTATGATTTCATATGTTATAACTAGGCCCACACAGAATCTGCACACACAGAAATACACAAATTTTTTAGCCTGTCATTAGTCTATTTACTTATGTAAATGTGTGTAAATATTATAGGTAGGCACAGATTCATTTTTTAAATCCAGATTAAAATGGCTCATTTGAATTCTGCCGAAGGCATTCAGAATATGTGTGCTACCCAAATAATGACTAAAAGTAAGTCTTTGAGAACGGGTTTCTCAAGCCAGGTGGCGCATTAGACCAGGGGCTCATCTCCTGTTTCCAAAATGCATCACAAACTGCTTGAGAAACTGTACTATGATAATTGGTGATGAAAATAAATGATGTTCAATAAGATGTACTTGTGTTTACTAACTGTTTATTCAGGTAAACATGCATTTTGAACCTACATAAGCTCCAAACAGCGATTTTTGATGACCTTAAAGGTGCTGTATGTAAGTTTTTGACTCATTTAAAGCATAAAAATACCATAATATGTGTGCAGATATTTAAGAAACATCCCAAGAACATACTTGTTTAACTGAAAAACAATGCTGAAGTCAGATATTCTGCTTTGAAAATGTATTTTCCGTGCCAGAACGCTGTCTTTGTTTAGGTACATTTCACCTGCACAATGCCAGTTTAGCCAATTATAATTCAGCACCCCGGGTTGCCTTGTTGGAGAACAGTGTATTTCATTCATTCATTCAGAAAGGCTCTGAAAGCAAGGCCGTCCGTGAAATGCGACCTCCGGTGGATAGTATCAGACGTCAAAATGAGACAGATTCAGTTCCATATGAGGTTATTAATTAGCAAATGATATAAATATTACGAATGTAAACATTAGGTGAGCAGGTTCCATTGTAACTGCATGTCCTAACAACACGCTTCATGACGAGATACGCAGTAATGAGCAGTTTGGCTGTTTGCACCAGATGAAACACGACAATGTAAATACAGCCATTCAGAAGCACAGAATATGCACTCACTCACGAAACTGTAAGGTTTATAATCTATTTAATACATGTTAATCCTCTTTAACATCATTAAATGTAGATGTTGAATCACTCATATGTGTTTAGTTCTAAAGATCTGAGGTGAACTATCTGCTGCTGAATTCAGTATATGGCAATAAATGTAATGTAAAATGGCATTCAAACCCACATTGTTAGCATTTTTCTAAACATTTTGGTACTAGTTTTATATGGTTGAATTCATTCATGTAGTAATTTTTTTTTATCGAGAAATTAACTCTTGTGCAACATAAAGGGCACATATTTATGCCTATATGACCTATTTTTGGCTTAAACTATAACAGAGGCAATGAATTTAAATGGTTTGAAACCGAATGTCTAATAAATGTCAAAATAACTTTACTGCGGTTCTCATATATATCAATACAAAAATACTGCAAAAAAGGCAACAAAGATCAAGTCTTACCACAAAGATTCCGCCTGCTCCTGCTCGAGCTGATGTCTGATGCAGACTCCGCACCTGCCTCGCCTGAAGAACAATACAATCTTAATATTTATCTTTTTATATACACATTTATTAATCAATTCCGTTTCACCGGTTACTCAACCTGTCGTAGCTTCTGATAACATTTCGTAAAGTAAGATATTAAAATCGTTCAGTGCTTTTAAAGACTGTTTAATTAAATATGGAATGATTAAATATGATTTAAATGACTTATAAACACTGTCAGGCCTGATGATTAGCTGCTAGCACATTAGCTTCATGCCCTTGCACAGATGTCAACACTGTTTAAATCGACAAGTCTAACGCAGTTTATCCAAATACATTACAAATAATTCGATTAAGACATGTTTTAAATAAACGTACCGTATAAGAGACGGCAGAGCGCAGGGTTGAGGATAAAAACATATTTTAACGCGCTCGGTCACACTAAACACAAGCAATGGCGGACATCAAGTATCGCGAGTTCCATTGAGCAAGTCTGATGTGAATGCCGAGTCTGTATAATGGAACACCGAGCGGAAGATGAAAATAAGACAGACGCACATTGTGTTCTTGACATGCCAGGATAAAAATAACGGAGACAATGAGCGTGAATGCTTGTAGAAAGTCATTTTAAATGCTGAAATCAAGTGTTATTAAAACGTAAGCATGGTGTATTTTTTTTCTTTTCATATTTGGAACTAATATGATGGATAGGTGCAATAATAATAATAATAATAATAATAAATTAAAATATAATAATAATAAAATATATTATAACATAGAATAGAATATATATTATATATAATAATAATAATTATACTATAAAATAATATAATATTTATTTTCCTTCGGCTTACTCCCTTATTCATCAGGGGTCGCCACAGCGAACTTATTCAGCATATTTTACACATCGGATGACCTTGCAGCTGTAACCCAGTACTGAGAAACACACCCATATTCACATATAGCGCATGTGTTTGGACTGTGGGGGAAACCGGAGCACCCGGAGGAAACCCACGCCAACACGGGGAGAACAGGCAAACTCCACACAGAAATGCCAACTGGCCCAGCCGGGGCTCGAACCAGCGACCTTCTTGCTGTGAGGCGACAGTGCTAAACACTAAGACACCGTGTCACCTATAATATAATATAATATAATATAATATAATATAATATAATATAATATAATATAATATAATATAATATAATATAATATAATATAATTATTGAGCTACTAATAAATTCAGATAAAGTAATCATTTTGTAAGTAAACAGCATTGCTGTGTGAAAAAACTGTCCACTTTTCCAGGAAATCTCAGCGTAGGCATCATTTCCAGCTCCAAGAGTGGGAGGAGATGAGTCATGAAAATCTGAACACAGAGACTTTTATTTTATTCTCATTAATTATTTAAAAAAATAATAGAAACGTTTATTTTTAATCAAAATACTGTATATACATAATTAAAAACAAAATCAGAATTACTGTGTGTCATTTTTATTCTTATTATTATTATTAATAATAATAATAATAATAATGCCAGTTTGCTTCTTTGCTTAATGTAAAAATGATTCAGAAGTGAAACGTTTTTACTCTAAAAAATCTCTTTAAGGACTAGGATGAGTTCATGAGTCATGGAAATCTGGACACAGAGACTTTTATTTTAATTTCAGTAATTATAAAAAATAGAAAAGTCTATTTTATTTGAATCAACTTATATAAATAATAATACAAATTTAATCAGATTATTGTGTGTAATTTATATTCTTATAATTAATAATAATACAAATCCCTTTAAGGACTGGTGTGTTTATGAGTCATGAAAATCTGGACACAGAGACTTTTACTTTATTTTCGTTAATTATTAAAAATTATAAAAAAAAAAAAAAGAAATAAATCCTTTATGTTTGGATGTTGGCGCGGTGGCAAGAAAGTCGCTGGTTCAAGCTTCGGCTGGGTCAGTTGGCATTTCAGTGCGGAGTTTGCATGTTCTCCCCATGTGTGATCATCCGTCAGGCTCGTGCGGCCCCGCCCCCTGCAGTGGGATCAGCAGCCGAGCAGCTGCTCAGCCAATCAGAAAGGAGGAGTGTATAATGCGGCGCTCTGATTGGTGGAGGCGGAGCCGAGCAGTCTGAGCAGGATTAAAAACAGGGTACCACATGCTCAGACACAAAAAAGCCCTTCATCCACAGACTGACATCCATCCTAAAAATGTCTCCCGTTTCAGACTCCACCAGCACGGCTCTTCCAGGCCCACAGGAGCCCGAGGAAAAGATTTACCATCCACCCAACGGCATTTTCGCAGACGCACACGTGCCTGACTTTGACGCATATCTGGCTTTATATAAAAAGTCCATTGAAGAGCCTGAAGGTATGTCTGATAATACTGAAGTTCCCATTATATTCAATGCAGTCATATTACTGTTATATAGCAAAAAAGCATGCTTTTAAAGTATATGTCATGATACTGTATATGTTTATTGGTAACACTTTCCAATAGGGTTTCATTAGTTAGTGTATTTGCTAACATGAACGTATACATTTACTACAGTTTTTATTCCTTTGTTAATGTTAGTTAATTAAAATAAAGGCATTCATTGTTCTTGTTAACCCAGTGCCCATCCATCCATTTTCTTTTCGGCTTAGTCCCTTTATTAATCTGGGGTCGCCACAGCGGAATGAACCGCCAACTTATCCAGCACGATTTTACGCAGCGGATGACCTTCCAGCCGCAACCCATCTTTGGGAAATTAACCCAGTGCATTAACCTGTTAATTTGGATGTTAATAATGCACTAGTAAATGCTGATCTATGATTAATAAAT
>CAIGQZ010001210.1:5247140-5268691 GCA_903798205.1 Danio tinwini
ATTCAATGTAGTCATCATATCACTGTTGTAAGGTAAAAACAACAACAACGTTTTAAATTTCAGCACAACTAAAAAGGATACTGTATATATTTATTGGCAACACTTTACAATAAGGTGTTATTAGTTAATGTATTTACTAACATGGACATATACGTTTACTACAGTAGGTTTTATTATTCTTTGTTAACGTTAATTAAAATAAAGTCATTAATTATTATTTCTTGTTAGCCCAGTGCATTAAAATGTTCATTTGGATCTTAATAAGGCATTAGTAAATGCTGATCTATGATTTAAAAATGCTGTATTGCATTGTTTATTATTAGATTGAATATATAGATGAGCCTGAAGGTATTCAATTCAATTCACCTTCAATATGGCTAGTTTTGATCTTATGTGTACTTTAAACACACACAGGTCACTCATATACACTAGTGTTGTGTTGATGTTTTGTTGATCTGAGTGCGCTAAACTTCAGTTTTTCTGCACTGGAGTTGCAGAATGATGGGCTTTTGTAAATTTGCTGAAACAGACTCAAGCGTACTGAAGTTCCTCCTGATGAAATGACTTTCTTTTCTCCTCCAGGTCAAAGGTCACAGCATACATTGTTTTATTCAATTCAATTCACCTTTATTTCTCTAGCGCTTTTACAATGTAGATTGTGTCAAAGCAGCTTCACATGGAAGTTTATAGTGAATTGAAACAGTGTCAGTTCAGTTTTCAGTGTTTAAATTCAGTTCAGTTTAGCTTAATTTAGTGTGGTTTAATAATCACTACTGAGAGTCCAAACACTGTGTGTCTGATAATGTTGAAGACAAACAGTTACGCACTTCCCATTATATTCAATGATATTACTGTTATATAGTAAAAAAGAAAAGGATGCTCTAAATTTCAGCACAACTTAAAAGTATGATACAGTATATATGGCAGTGTTGGGGAAAGTTACATTGAAAGTAATGCATTTCAATATTGAGTTACTCCCCCCAAAAAAGTAACTAGTTGCATTACTTAGGGACTTTCATGATAATTAACGTGTCATGTTACTTTTGAGTTACTTGATCTCTTTCAGAATTTTCAGGGGTTTTTTTAAAATACTTTTTGTCTTATTAAAAAGTAAAATCACTATTCATTTAAATCAGTGGTTCTCAAAGTGGGGGTCGGGACCCCCTGAGGGGTCGCGGGACAATGAAGGGGGCGTCACCTGGTGATTTCCAAAAATATTTTTATTAAGCCATAATAATTCCCATATGTTATTGATAACCTATTAAAGAGAAAAAATGTTCGTTTATAGTTACTACATACTATATAGCTACTATAGTAGCTTATAGTTACTAGTTCAATTGGATTGCGACCCCTGGGGTAATTACATTATAACAAAGACAAAGCAATAGCGTCAGATGCAGCAGATTGATTTTATAAGTTAAACTTTCTGGCACATTTACAGCACTGACATACAAAAAAAATAATAATTTAAACGAAGAATAGACTTGGGTCTATTGGTGTGTGTCCGCCATTGCATGCAAGGTTTCTGTATTTATAACAACCTCAGAGGATTTTGGGGGTCGCGAGTCACTGGCATTGTTATTTTGGGGGTCGCGGGCTGAAAAGTTTGGGAACCCCTGATTTAAATAATCCTCTTTTCCTTTTCTTCCTTGTGTTCAAAATAATGAGAATCTTTCCATTGCAGATATCTGAGGCTCATGCCATCTTCATTTCTGTCTGTTCTTGCATTCTCTCATTGAGTGTGTGATTTAACGTGACTATGATCATTTTAATTCAGCTATTAAAATTTTAAACTTATTAAATAACTAATCTAAAAAGCAACTTGTGTTTCATTTTTTAAAATGTAACTCAAATACTACTTAATTTTTATGAGTAATGCTTTACTCACTACTTAGAAAGTAATATTAATACGTTACTCGCATTACCCCAACACTGTTTATTGGTAACACTTTACAATAAGGTTTTATTAGTTAATGTATTTACTAAAGTGGACGTATACATTTACCACAGTTTTAATTTTTCTTTGTTAAAGTTAGTTGATTAAAATAAAGTCATTCATTGTTAGTTCATGTTAACCCAGTGCATTATGTTCATTTGGTGCTTAATAATGCATTAGCAGGGTTCAACGCTAAGGATTTTTTCTACTGGTCAGCGGTTCAGATTTTTACTTGCCCTGCTAATATTTTCACTGGCCCCACCAAAAAAAAAAAAAATGTAAAAGTCAATAGCTATTTCTTAGCCACATGTTTTAAATATTGTGTCAAAAATGTGTTTAAATCTAGAAATATTCTTTAAATATTAATAAATCTATAATGAGCAAATCGTCGCGCTGTACCCATGTAAATGTCTGCTCCCAAGACATTCTTTTAGCCTCATAATTTGATGTTGCTGTCACTTCGCTCGCTGTACTGGTTTTTACCAGGGTACAAAAAAACGACATGCTCATAACATCCAATCAGATAAGAGGAACCGAAAAGCAATATGGTGTTTACGACATCACAGAGAAGGTAGCATTTGAATGCTTAAAAGCACAAACGTTTCTCGATTCTAAGACTGTATTTATTCGCAATTGACAAATAATCGCAGGCAAATTGAACTTTTGTGACAAGGCAGCACAGGTCGGGCCAGTTACAATCCTGCCTCGGGCCATCAGGCAGTCCTTATTGTTGAGCCCTGATTAGTAAACGCTGAACTGTCATTAATAAATGCTGTATAGTATTGTTAATTATTAGATTGAGGTAAAGTTCATTTTATATTCGCTATTTACATTCATTCAGCGACAGCTTCCTATATTGCTTACCATGGTACTTTGAATGTTCGGACTGAAATCACATGCAAGTATGACTTCAAAGCAACATTAGCACAGTTTATTTGACTATAAACAGTGTGCTTGGATAGTCATTGGCTGCTAATATGAGTTCCCTATTTAGAATTAGTAATGAATATTTTTCTGAAATTATATTATTAATGAATATAAAACCAACTTTAATTGATTGATTGATTGATTTTATTTGACAATTTTAACAAAAATATACAAGCAAGTCCAGTTAGACTAATTCAGGGCTATTCAATTAGTTTGTCATGGAGGCCAGTTCATGAAGAGCATCCCAAACGAAGGGCCGGAGAGATATGACACAACAGCAATATAAGAGCCTATATGTTGTATTTTTGCTCCTTAAGACACTCACATTGGCTTTTTCTACAATAAAATGTTAATAAATTGTATTTTGAAACTACTTAATATCAGTGCATCGTACAATAAACTTTAGTTTTTTTTTACAAACATTCAAATGTTGTATTTCAGAGCACAACAACAGCAGTGCATTGCTGAAGTAGGCTTCTTCTACATTCAGACACATTCATATGTTATTTTTTGAACTGCATAACGATTAGGGATGCAACAATTATAGATTTTGGTTGTACCATTATATAGTCTGAAGAATAATCATGGTTTCACGGTTGTCACGTTTAATGTAAGTTCAAGTTTTATATTAGGTAAGTAGCCATTTAGATGAACTGTTGTTGCCATCTGCGTTCATGCTAACATAATCATTTTAATAATAATTCGTCTAATATATCTTTTGTTTACACTGCACTGAAAGGCACGCACAACTCTCACCATGAGATGTTTTCTACTGCGCGCGCCTGGAAAGACGCAAGCGCGTTGCTCCGCTTGTAAGCGCATGTCATATTTTCTTACATTAGAAACACCAAACTTGCAAGCGGAAAAGACATGATATGGGAACGGCCGCTGCTATAGTTAATCCGGTGTGTATGCGTATTAGCCTCAGTGTACATACTTGGAACTTTAAACTAGGGCACAGTTGGCAACTTGGCATTTAATTGCATCAGTTTCGTTTTGTTTCGTGCAACAGAAATGCGGCTTAGAGAAGCCTTTACGATTAATTGTGACGAATTAAAGCGCAGTTAATAGTGAAATCAGCTAATCGTTGCATCCCTATTGACGATATCAATGCATAGTACAAAAGGCCTTTTCTACAAACTTATCCAAATATTTTCGGCTGCCCGCGCCACTCCCTTAATGTCAGGTGCCTCACGCTCTGTGCAGCTTCTGCAGCTCGTGCTGTATTAAACAGATGCACGTCACTTCATAACTATAGCGGCCGTTTTTCAACTGAACCAAATTTATTTTTGATGCCTTGGTCACACTATTTGGAGGGCCGGAACAAATTGCCTCAGGGGCCGGGTTCAGCCCATGGGCCGCCAATTGAATAGCCCTGGACTAATTCATACATACTTTAAAAACTGTCAAGGATAAAATACACAAAAAAGCCACAGGCTTATTTCCATTGTGGTCCTCGATATTCTTAAAAATGCACGAGCAAATCATAAATGGAGTGCAAACATCATCAGCTCAGCAACTCGGCACAGCAAAATCCTCAACTTCAACTGTAAAACAACCACTTTTTAATTTCCCTTCTAAAAACTCTCTTAATTTGAATCTCTTAAAAAAAAATGGTAAAACTTTCCAAGTAACAGAGCTAGAACACGAAAAAGAGTTTCTGCCTGATTCACTCTTAAATCTATAAGGATAAATATCCCTATTACTCGCTCTTGTTGAATGACAGTAACTAAAACATCATAATTAAGAAAATATTTCGGGACCATTTTCTTTCAAATCTTAAACACCATCACTAATTTTAGAAATTTTACCCTTTTATCAACATTTAAAAAATTACTTTGTCTATAATGTTCATTATTTAAATGTGTCAGTGGAGGTACTTTCAATACAATTCTACACAACTTATTTTGGGCCGTCTGCAATTAATTTTTTCAATTCAATTCAATTCATCTTTATTTGTATAGCGCTTATACAATGTAAATTGTGTCAAAGCAGCTTTAAATGGAAGTTTATAGTGAATTGAAACAGTGTCAGTTCAGTTTTCAGTGTTTAAGTTCAGTTCAGTTTAGCTCAGTTCAGTGTGGGTTAATAATCACTACTGAGAGTCCAAACACTGAGGAGCAATTCCATCGATGCGCAGCTCTACAGATCCCGAACCATGCAAGCCAGTGGCGACAGCGGCGAGGAAAAAACTTCACCAATTGGCGAAAGTGAAGAATTCAAAAAACCTCGAGAGAAACCAGGCTCAGTTGGGCACGACCATTTCTCCTATGGCCAAACGTCTTGTGCAGAGCTGCAGTCTAGGCGCAGTAGCTGGACCTCTGCGAAGACACGTCTGTCCTCGGTTTTTATTTCATTAGAACTACCACTGTACCAAAATCATTATTTACCATTATTTACCTCAACCATTATTAGTACATGTTAGTAAACACATTAACTTATAGTAACTAACTTAACAAACAATCGAAAATATATTGTAAATAGCAATAATATAGCACAATTTCATGTACAAATAATTATTTAGTCAAATTTACAGTACTTACGTAAAAGTTTTGTAGTCTCAATTTGTCTGTGTGGTCGACTCTTCTATCTACCGTAGTTATAGGATAGTAAAAAAACAACACACAAATTAGAAGTTACAATGATGTACGTGCTGTAAATGAATATGTTGTGTTGTAATATTAGTTCCCTTTTAAATTAAATTGAGACAATCTTAACACGAATGAAAATAACAAAACACGCCATACAAATCTGAGGCGACGGTGTGATTGATATCCATGTAAATAAAAAACATATATAATTTTGGAGGACGTTGGCTCAGTGGTTAGCACTGTCGCCTCACAGCAAGAAGGTCACTGGTTTGAGCCTCAGCTGGGCCATTTGGCATTTCTGTGTGGAGTTTGCATGTTCTCCCTATGTTAGCGTGGCTTTCCTCCGGATGCTCCAGTTTCCCCTGCAGTCCAAACACATGCGCTATAGGTGAATTGAATAAACTAAATTGACCATAGTGTATTAGTGTAAATGAGTGTGTATGGGTGTTACAGCTGGAAGGGCATCCACTGTGTAAAAAAACATATGCTGGATAAATTGGTGGTTCATTCCGCTGTGGCGACCCCTGATGAATAAAGGCAGAAGTGAAAAAACGTTTGTGCATGCATATAAGTGAGATGAGCAGTTTTTACATGCACAATGTGGTAAAAGTGTTGATTTGCCATGCATTGCAGAGTTCTGGGGTGATGTTGCTCAGGAGTTTTTCTGGAAGAAGCCTCCGTCGGGACAGATGTTGCAGTATAACTTCGACGTCACCAAGGGAAATGTTTTTATCAAGTTCATGGACGGAGCAAAAACCAACATTTGCTACAACGTCCTTGACCGGAATGTGCACGAGAGAAACCTGGGAGACAAAGTGGCTTATTACTGGTAATCAAACACGTCTTTACTAAGATAATAACAATGTATTTTTGGACATCACTTTTGTTATGTAATGCATGCTTGATCTAATTTAATAGAAGATGCATTTCAGACAAGAAGGTCGCTGGTTCGAGTCTCGGCTGGGTCAGTTGGGATTTCTGTGTGGAGTTTGCATGTTGTCCCCTTGTTAGTGTGAGTTTCCTCCGGGTGCTCCAGTTTCCCCCACAGTCCAAACACATGCTTGGCTGTAGTGTATGAGTGTGTGTGAATGTGAGAGTGTATGTGTGTTTCCCAGTACTGGGTTGCAGCTGAAAGGGCATCCACTGCATAAAACATATGCTGGAATAGTTAGTGGTTCAATACGCTGTGGCGACCTCTGATGAATAAAGGGACTAAGGCGAAGGAAAATGAATGAATGAACATAAACATGATGTAGAGATGTTCATTTCATTCATTCATTCATTCATTTTCTTTTCGGCTTAGTCCCTTTATTCATCAGGGGTCACCACATCGGAATGAACCACCAACTTATCCAACACATGTTTTACGCAGCGGATGCAGAGCTGCAACCCAACACTGGGAAACACCCATACACTCTCATTCACACACATTAACTAAGGCCAATTTAGTTTCTCCAATTGCCCTAAGCGCATGTTTTTGGACTGTGGGGGAAACCAGAGCACCCGGAGGAAACCCACGCCAACACGGGGAGAACATGCAAACTCCACACAGAAATATTAACTGGGCCGGGGCTTGAACCAGCGACCTTCTTGCTCTGAGGCGATTGTGCTACCCACTGCGCCACCTTGACACCCACATCAATAGCCATTAATAATAAAATATTTTTAAAATTCACTCAAAATGTATAGACTGTTGTGATTTTCGGGTATCTAGTAAGCATAATCCTTTAATAAACACTTGTCATCACTGTGTCGTTCATCAACAAATCTCAACTACTGCAGCAGGCACTCAGTTAAATACACATTTTAGTGGGCAGAAACAAAAACTGACATTACAGGTTTAGTAGAACAATCTTGTTTTCTGGGCCTTGCCTGAAAGTATCACCCGGCCATTTGTTAGACAAAAGACACAGCAGTGCCTGGAACTGACAATATGCATTACTTTGGAGACACGATACTGTATTTCACATATAGGCAGTCAGACCTGATGTGCCTAGAACTTGTAATTTGCATTACTTGGGGAAACTATCCTGTCTCTTACACATAGGCAGTCAAACCTGATCCCTCAGAATGCATCTTACAATGTAAAACAAATATTCATTCATTCATTTTCTATCACTTTTCCGGGGCCGGGTCATGGGGGTAGCAGTCTAAAGGCAGATTTATATTTCTGCGTCAAGCGCACGCGTATGCTACGGCGCAGCCTACGTGTGGACGCATAGCCCCTCGCTGTAACTGTCGGCGACGTTGACGCGCACCTTTTAAAAAATCTAACTCGTATGCGTAGCGCAAGCTCTGTGATTGGTCTGCTTGGTAGCGCTGACGAGTGTGGGCGGAGGTGAGAGCTGCGCGCCTGATGTAGCGAGTGTTTACAAGTGTGGAGTCCCGTAACGGAGCTCCGGATAGAGACTGTTTTGTGTTTACCTTATGATTAAAGTTGTTGCACGTCCGCCGGTTCCCGCCTCAAAAATTAGCGAATTTGAGCCACTTGTACATTAAGAAGTGTTCAGAAAAAAGAGAACACCAGCGAAGAAACTCGACACAGAGAAACATAAACACCTACTGCCAGCTAGCGTTTCTGAAGTGTATTGCAGAGAAACAGAAACAGCGCGCAGAAGTATAAATGCACAACTACGCGCAAGGCATACGCCGTAGGTTACGGCGATCACTTGACAGAGCTCCTCATTATATCTATAAGGATGCACCCTGCAAAGGAAACTCATTTCGGCCGCTTGTATCTTGTCCTTTCGGTCATGACCCAAAGCTCATGATCATAGGCGAGAGTAGGAACGTAGATTGCCCGGTAAATCGAAAGCTTTGCCTTTTGGCTCAGCTCCTTCACCTGTACATGGACCGCATTACTGCTGCCACTGCACCAATCCACCTGTCAATCTCACGTTCCATCATTCTCTCACTCGTGAACAAAACCCCAAGATACTTAAACTCCTCCACCTGGGGTAAGGACTTTCCTCCTTAAAAAAACATATATATTTAAAGAAATTTGTAATCTTTCAAGACGATATAGAGATGTACATTTAATTCTCATAACATGTTTTCTCATATTGTTAAACCCACAGTTTGTACGTTGTTAAAAAGCGAATAACACAATATTCACAATTAATTACAAATGAATGTCAAGAAACTCCCAAATTTAAACATGAAATCTGGTGGTATGATTGAAATATAGTTGTTGTTTTTTTTTTTAAACTTCAATAGTGTCATTTTTATTTATTTATTTGAGTGCTGTCAAACGATGGGTAGCACAATCGCCTCACAGCAAGAAGGTTGCTGGTTCGAGTCTCTGCTGGGTCAGTTAGTATTTCTGTGTGGAGTTTGCATGTTCTCCCCACGTTGGCGTGGGTTTCCTCCGGGTGCTCTTGTTTCCCCTACAGTCCAAACACATGTGCTATAGGGGAATTGCGTAGGCTAAATTGGCCGTAGTGTATGTGTGTGAATGCAAGAGTGTATGAGCGTTTCCCAGTGATGGGTTGCAGCTGGAAGGGTATCCGCTGCGTAAAACATATGCTGGATAAAGCCGAAGTCACACTAGAGTTTGAGCTTGCGAAATTCTGTCGTACGGCGCTGCGAAAAGGGGCGGGATTAAACATGAATAGACATTAAAAAAAGCAAGCGATTGCTCCACGTTTTCAATTTCTGTTCAGAGAGGTCATGTTTTGATCCTGGATTGGTCTCCTGCAGTCAAGTGATGCGATTTCGCAGGTCAGACTTCACCAAGCTTGAACTTTGCACTGCAGCAACCTGCGAAACTTCAACGCATGACCCTAAGTTTCCGGTCTGACGCATTCGCGTGCGTATGAATGGATGTCTATGGGGAGAAAAGCCCAGTGTGACCGCAGCTTAAATTGGCGGTTCATTCCGCTATGGCGACCCCAGATTAATAAAATGACTAAGCCCAAAAGAAAATGAATGAATGAAGATATTGTAATAAAGAAGGAGTTGTCCAACACTTATTTACCTTATTAATGAGAACAATTGTGTATCTTCATTTCAATTGTTCCATATTAGGTACAGAACAGTATTATAAGAGGTCTTTTCTGTACTACTGTATATAAGGTACAACTTTTACAAAGGTACAAAACTGTTCCTTAAGGAACATTATTGTACCACCGTGTACCTTTTTTTTGAGACTGTAGAGGACTTTGAGGACAACACATACACTTAATACACTTCATTGAACATGTACACATAGAAATCACCTAATTAGGGATGCTCATTTTGGTTTATTTTACCAACCGACAACCGCAGCTCGTTAACCGAATATTAACCATTAACAGATAAATATTAAAATATTATTTAATACAAAAATAATTGAGGTTTCAATTTTGTGACACATTAAATATTTTAAAATACTGATTTATTTTACCATGTGAACAGCAGCATACAGAACATAAGAGAACATCTTCACGCACCTGCAGAGTTACAGCATAGAAAAAAAAGCATAAACTAAATAATAATAATAAAATAAACAGGCCTGCCCTAGATATTTTTCCCCTAAATGACCAATTTAGATTACAAAACGAAAACACTGACTGAATCTTTTTTAAGAGCCGGCATTTGCTGATTTTTCCAATCATGTTTTTTTCGTCCGTCATATAAAAATATCAGGGTATTAAATCGATCGCTCCACTGAAAATATGCATTTGATTAATGCTTCGTTGTTATTGTCACAAAAACCCCTTTTAACATTATAATAGAAGTCATTAGTTTAAAGATGATGTCATAATGACTTATTTCCTCCGTCTCACTCGCAATCAGCATCAGCGCTGGTTTGTTTCAACTCGCCTGTCAAACTGTGACTAGAAATATTCTTTCATTTTGCTTTTTTGACAAAATACGTCTGTAGGCCCGTGTGGTTGTACGTCTTACCATTCCTAAGTTAACAAACATTTGTTACACATCAGGGGCCGATCACAGCGAACGCCCTTTTCCATTCCAAAAATGCAAGGCGCACCGCACCACACTGCCTTTTATGTTGACAAGAAAAAAAGAAGTGCGGTGCTCTTTTTTATGTCACTATAGAAAAACGACTGAATCAGCAGGTCTATTGTACGCGAGTGTTGCTGTCCATGTTGTCATAATTGTAATATGCAGAATAACATTGTGATATCCATGATTTGTAAAGTAATATGTCTACAGCTCTGGCTAACTTGAAACTTCTCCATCATTAAAAAAATATCTGTCGTCCTGACAACACAAATACTGCAGGCACCTCAACAGAAACCCTGCTCTGCTTTCATTTGATTGAAGAATGAAAAAGACTCGACTGACGTAACGCACTATTCCGCTCAGGGTTGAGTTTTATTTCAACCACGAGCACACAACGCGCAACAGCATAACATGAGGAGCGCAGGGCGCATAAGCAGCGCGCAAATCAGTTAATAAACCATTATAAAATGCCCTTCTCAACGCAAAAAGTGTGTTCAGTGATTGGCCCCTTATGCAGCCAAACTTTAAAAATATATAAAATAATCTTTTTTAATCGTTTAACTGAAACCATTAATCGGTTACAAACGCACCCTTTCGGTTAATCAGTTATTTTGAGCATCCCTACTTCTTGGCTTTAGGTTTGCATTTTCTAATTTATTACCAGTAAGCTTTTAGTCTCCTCTTCAGACTAAGAACAGAGAGTTTTTCCCAGTACTGGGTTGCGGCTGGATCAGTTGCATAAAACATATGCTGGAATAGTTAGCGGTTCATTCCGCTGTGGCGCCCTCTGATAAATCAGAGACTAATGCCAAGTTCAGACTGCATGATTTTCAAAGTAGTCACATCACAGATGTTTTCACATTACATGACTATATGTGGTAGTGTTCTGTCGGTGCTGTATTTACACCGCAAGATGGATCAGCTGCAAGGGGTTTCACACTGCATGACTTCACAATAGGAAGAATCGCCGACAATGTTGCCTCGGTCCGCAAACTACGTCTCACAACCAAACACATGTGAGAAGTGACATAACGCGAGGTCATGTAGTATATATTTTGTTATTAACTACATAAGTGGCGGAGCCAGAGGGGTGTCCGGGGTGGCCACCCCGGGTGCCACCCCAAAATTGTATTTGCTACTGGCAGTTCCTGATGCTGATTGACTTCTCAAAATATATAAAATAATATTTTTTTAATCGTTTAACTGAAACTATTAATCGGTTACAAACGCACCCTTTCGGTTAACGGTTAATCAGTTATTTTGAGCATCCCTACACCTAATCATACTATATGACTGCAGGTTAACTATGTTTACATATACTAACTTTAACTGTTATTAGTTACTAGTTAATTAGTTAAAGCTATTAGTAACTAATGAAGTTATTGTAACTTAAAACCTGTTACTTTGATTGTAATGTAGTAATGTGCACCTTCTGTAAAGCTGCTTTGGACCAATAATTATTGTAAAATAAACTCGAATTGAAAAAAAAGTGTTAAAGGGCACCTATGGTGAAAAATCTACTTTTCAAGCTGTTTGGACAGACATATGTGTAGGTATAGTGTATAGAGCGTCATATTGGGCTGATATAAACACACTCGGTCCTTTTTTTTCAATTTAACAACATAAAAACGGTGGACCAATTGGAGCGGTTTTGAGACCGACCGCAACTTGACGTAGGAGTGCGGTCCCCCCGCCCACCAATATTGATTGACAGGTGTGCATTACCATCTCCTCAGTATGTTGTTTCACGTCCGCCATTTTCAGCATGTGAGTCAAAGCGATGTCACCAAAGAAACACCCTTGCTCTATTTTTAGATGTAAGACTCATTGGGCTCAACATTCACCATGTTATCGCTCTCCTCGCCGCCAGTGTTTGTGAGTTTTGGTGAGTTTGCATACATGTGTACTTTTCATTGCATCCTCCTTAAACTTCAGCGGTTTGCATTTCTCACGGTCACAGAAGCTCCCTGTCATCTTAACTAGGTGCAGCTGGAAAGTGCGAGCGCGTTGCCTCACGTGCGCGTCCCTCCATTGGAAATAACGAACGGTGTCGCGGATGAAACTGAGTACCGGAAGGGAGGGGGTGGGTGTCGCAGATGAAAGTGAGGACTGGGGGGTTCGCTCACTATTCTCCCGCCTAGGTCGCCTCTATGGACGCGCTGGCCCTGCTCAGAACACGGTTCATATATCTGCTGCACCACAGAGCGTTATCTGAATAGTTTCATTTTAAATAACATGTGAATGTGCGCGTCTGGTGTGTCGTGTCGTGGCTCTGAGCGGCGTATGACGCCGTGTATGATGTATGACGCCCTTTAGTTATAGCCTCAAGCAGGTCGTACACCAGAAGCGCCGCTCGGCGACAAGCAGCGTCGCGCCATGCAGCAGCATGCATTTCTGAATTCTAAACATACGTTTCTATCAGGTGACACACACTGGTGCTACAAGTGTGCCATACTTTCAACTGACATGTGCGCGCCATGTCGCGGTGCATCCGGTGTGTGATGCCCTTCAGTCAAAGTTAATTCAGTGTGCTTGGTTATTAGTCTCGGTGTACAAGCTCGGAGCTTTAAACTAGCACACAGTTGGCTGTAAAACTATACAAAGACACAAATGATTTTGTACTCTCTGCTTGGTCTGTGTCTGAGTCGTACATGTACAGCTGAATGCTGGTCCTCTCACTCATGTTGCTGCTCTCAGTCTGCCTGTCTGTTGCCATAGACAAAGCGCCCTTGTTAAGTTGGGCGGGAAGTGGAAACTAATTTTCATGTGAAGCAACACGCCCCTAAAACAGCGAACTGTGTACACGCCACTAAAATGGCACTTTTTAACACATCATAATAAAAAAATCTGAATTGTGTTTTGAACTGAACCTAAACTGCCACACTCAGAAGAACCATAATATTAATATTACATCTTAAAAAAGGGGTGAAATAGGTGCCCTTTAATAAATAAATAAAGCATCAGAATGGAATTAGTTTAGATGGCGATGTAAAGCAGATCTGTGAACTATGAGTTTACTGTACTGCTGTTATCTGACACCTCTTGTTCCAGCAGACTATTAATACTTCAGGTCACAGAGAACACGACAACAGTGATTGTTGAAGCACATCTCCAGCATACAGACAAGCAGAAATGTGTGATTTTATTGGAAACAGTCATAGGGATGTTCCTGAGAATGAATGAATCTGGAATTAAAGCTGGGATGACTTATCATGTGTCATTCATGCCATCTAATCTTATCTTAGTTGATGTCAATACTCAGGTGATCTGATTCAGTAACACTCATATAATGTGCCCATCCTTGCCCATGCCTTACAAGTACATTTACTTATTTCATTCATTTTCTTTTCAGCTTAGTCAATTTATTAATCTGGGGTCGCCACAGTGGAATGAACCGCCAACTTATCCAGCATATGTTTTACGCAGCGGATGCCCTTCCAGCTGCAAGTCATCTCTGGAAGAAACATCCAAACACACTCATACACTACGGACAATTTTAGCCTACCCAATTCACCTGTACCGCATGTGTTTGGACTGTGGGGGAAACCGGAGCACCCGGAGGAAACCCACACAAACGCAGGGAGAACATGCGAACTCCACACAGAAACATCAACTGACCCAGGCTCGAACCAGCGACCTTCTTGCTGTGTGGCGACAGCACTAACTACTGCGCCACTGTGTTGCCCATTTACTCATATTATACAGTTTAACCAATATGCACACACACAATAAACTAACCTAAAAAGGTAACATCTAAAATATAATTAGACAGATTATTCTAAATTGTTATTTAAAATCACTGTCTATCCTATGTGCATTAATTTTTTACAAACAAAATAGCTGTTGGTAATCATGTAGTAACCCTACGGTATACTTATAACAGTTGCAGTATTTTTTTAAGTGCATGATTTGAATGTTGCACAAGTGCTTTAATAGAATTTAATGTAATACATATGAGTTAAATCCAAGGCGACATGGTGGCTCAGTGGTTAGCACTGCTCATAGCACTCATAGCAAGAAGGTCGCTGGTTCGAGTCCCGGCTGGATCAGATGTCATTTCTGTGTGGAGTTTGCATGTTCTCCCCGTGTTGTCGTGGGTTTCCTCCGGGTGCTCCGGTTTCCCCCACAGTCCAAACACATGCGCTATTGGATTAACTAAATTGACCATAGTGTATGAGTGTAAATTAGCGTATGGGTGTTTCCCAGTACTGGGTTGCAGCTGGAAGGGCATCCTCTGTGTAAAACATATGCTGGATAAGTTGGCAGTTCATTCCAATGTGGCAACCCCTGATAAATAAATGACCAAAATAAACCAAATAGAAATATTTATAAAAACGTAAAAAAAAATGACATGATCCGAGTATGTAAAAAATGATTATTTTATTTATTTACTTTTCCCTTTATTTGGCATTTAATAAATGTAGTTAATATACAGTTGAAGTCAGAATTTTTAGCCCTCCAGTTATATTTGAATCATTTTATATACTTACCGGCCACTTTATTAGGTACACCTTACTAGTACAGAGTTGGACCCCCTTTTTCCTTCAGAACTCCCTTAATCCTTCGTGGCATAGATTCAACAAGGTACTGGAAATATTCCTCAGAGATTTTGCTCCATATTGACATAGTAGCATCACGCAGTTGCTGCAGATTTGTCGGCTGCACATCCATGATGCGAATCTCTCGTTCCACCACATCCCAAAGGTGCTCTATTGGATTGAGATCTGGTGACTGTGGAGGCCATTTGAGTACAGTGAACTCGTTGTCATGTTCAAGAAACCAGTCTGAGATGAATCGTGCTTTATGACATGCCGCGTTATCCTGCTGGAAGTAGCCATCAGAAGATGGGTACACTGTGGTCATAAAGGGATGGACATGGTCAGCAACAATACTCAGGTAGGCTGTGGCGTTTACATGATGCTCAATTGGTACTAAAGGGCCCAAATTGTGTCAAGAGAATATCCTCCACACCATTAGACCACCACCACCAGCCTGAATCATTGATACAAGGCAGGATGGATCCATGCTTTCATGTTGTTGATGACAAATTCTGACCCTACCATCTGAATGTTGCAGCAGAAATGGAGACTCATCAGACCAGGCAACGTTTCTCCAATCTTCTATTGTCCAATTTTGGTAAGCCTGTGTGAATTGTAGCCTCAGTTTCCTGTTCTTTGCTGACAAGAGTGGCACCCGGTGTGGTCTTCTGCTGCTGTAGCCCATCCGCTTCAAGGTTGGACGTGTTGTGTGTTCAGAGATGCTCTTCTGCAGACCTCAATTGTAACGAGTGGTTATTTGAGTTACTGTTGCCTTTCTATCAGCTGGAACCAGTCTGGCCATTCTCCTCTAACCTCTGGCATCAACAAGGCATTTGCGCCCACAGAACTGCCGCTCACTGGATATTTTCTAATTTTCTGACCATTCTCTGTAAATCCTAGAGATGGTTGTGCGTGAAAATCCCAGTAGATCAGCAGTTTCTGAAAAACTCAGACCAGCCTGTCTGGCACCAACAACCATGCCACGTTCAAAGTCACTGAAATGCCCTTTCTTCCCCATTCTGATGCTAGGTTTGAACTGAAGCAGATCGTCTTGACCATGGCTGCATGCCTAAATGCATCGAGTTGCTGCCATGCGATTGGCTAATTAGAACTTTGCATTAACAAATAGTTGGACAGGTGTACCTAATAAAGTGGCCGGTGAGTGTACTTTTCCCCAATTTCTGTTTAATGTAAAGAAGATTTTCAATATATTTCTAAACATAATAGTTGAAAAATAATAGCTTAAAGGGGGTTAATAATATTGACCTTAAAATGGTTTAAAAAATTAAAAACTGCTTTTATTCTAGCCAAAATAAAACAAATAAGACTTTCTCCAGAAGAAAAAAATGTTATAGGAAATACTGTTTCTGTTTTTTTTAAATTACCTGTTCTGTTAAACATTATTTGGGAAATATTTGAAAAAGAAAAAAAATCAACAGGAGGGCGAATCATTTTAACTTCAACTATGCGTAACCTTATTGTAAATTGTTACAAAGATGTTTGTCTATGGCCATATATGAACATCTTGATATTAGCAGATGAACTGGTTTGTGCTGGTGAACAGAAGCGTGTTATGAGGACAGACTCCTGCGTCAGCTCTAGCCTAGACTGTCTCGCTATGGCACGTTACTCGAGGTGGTTTTGGCAGATCGTCTCCTAATTGATGCCAGAAGCCAAAGCATTCGGGCCATGCTGAGGCCACACTTCAGTTAGACATTATCCATCAAGTGCTAATACACGACACAGCAGTTTAGACCACAGAAAGACTCCTGAAGTCAATGAACACTACTCAAATATACAGTACACCTGGAGTAAAAACTAGGGGCCTTTCATTGTGCAATACAAAAAAGATGCAATGAGCAACCCTAGTGGTCAGCATCTATTTATGATGGCCATTCAGGCCTTAAGGGTCATTCAAAACTGTCCATTTTGTAAGCAGTTGTGTTTGTTTTTTGGACAGCTAGATGTACTTTCACAGAAAACCGAGGCTGAGGACTTTCTTGTTGGATTCATTTCTCACTGTATGAATTGCTCATGGGCACTGTCGCCTCATAGCAAGAAGGTTGCTGGTTTGAGTCCCGGCTGTGTTGAGTTAGCATGTCCTCCCCATTTTTGCGTGGGTTTTCTCTGAGTACTCCGGTTTCATCCAAACAACACAACTAAAAATAAGTGTGTGAATGAGAGTGAGGGTTTCGGCAGGAAGGGGATCTGACAGATAAAACATGTGCCAAAGTAATTGGTGGTTCATTCCACTGTGGCAAACCCTGATAAATCAGGGACTAAGCCGAAGAATGAGGGAATGAATCATTGCATTGTTGCGTTTCTTGTTGCATGCAGTTTTTGGTGCAGGTATTTCTCAAAACAGGCTCATTCTGAAAGCGTAGCCCCTACAGTATATATGTTTCTGGAGTTCGCAAGCTATGTAGCCAGAGGTACATATGGCTGCAATTCATCTTTAAAAGGAACACTATCTGGTGGTATGAGGCTGTTCCTTTTCTTGCTTACCAGCTGACCACTTACCTGCATGTGGACGGCTTTTCCGCTGTTATTAGTTTGTCCGGTAGCTTGACATGTATGTCTTCGGACTTGAGACACAGAGAGGAGTTGACCGCGACGACAGGGTTCGAGTCTGGTGAAGAACGGTTCCAGAAAGCAGGTTAAACAAAAGCCATTAAACAACAGGGTAAATAACAGGGTGAGATATTGGTAAGATCTGAAAACGTGGTAAAAATCAGGGGGCTTTGGATTGCTTTTGAAAACACGGCGGTTGGGTTTAGGGAAGTAGCTGGGTCAATCTGTGCTTTTGAAAACACTATTGGTTGGATTTAGGGAAGGCGGAGGGAAAACGGTCGGTTGGTCAGTCAGTCAGTCAGTCAACAGCGGCCTCTGGTGGACTTACGTAAGAAGTGCAGGCATGAATGTCACTCAGTGAGAGAAATTTGAGATCTGAAAAAGCGTACACATCACTCTCTGGTGGATTTGCGAAAACAAACACTGCAAAAAACATAGCTCCTAGGACATATTTTGCTCTCTCCAAAAACGTATATAGGGGTACGAAATTGGAATGAGCCTGGGTTGGCATTTGTTGTTACATGAATTTCTTGTCGCATTCATTTCACATTGTTTGAATTTCTCATTGTGTGCATTTCCTGTTGTGTTCATTTCTTTTAGTAGGAAGTTCTCATTGCATGCATTTCTCATTGTTTGCATTTCTTGTTGCATTAATTTCTCATTGTATGCATTCCTTCTTGTTGCATTTCTCAGGCATTCATTTCTTATTCCATGCATTTCTTGTTGCATTTCTCAAAGCATTCATTTCTCATCGTATGCATTTCTCATTGCATGTAATTACAGTCACGCATCATTTTCAGGGAAATCATGAAGATACGACCATGCCGAGCACTTTCTTGGCACATGCATTTCTCATTGCATACCTTTCTCATGTCATCCATTTCTCATGCCATGCATTTTTAATTGCATGTATTTCTCAAATGTATCAATTTCTCATTGCATTTATTTCTTGTTGCATTTCTCATTGCATTAAATTCTCATCGTATGCATTTCTCATTGCATGCATTTGCAGTCACGCATCATTTTCAGGGAAATAATAAAGATACAACCATGCTGAGCACTTTCTTGGCACATGCAATTCTCATGGCATGCATTTCTTATTGCATTAATTTCTCATGTATGCATTTCTCATTGCATGCATTTGCAATCACATGCATCATTTTCAGTGAAATAATGAAGATACGACTATGCCGAGCACTTTCTTGGTGCATGCGTTTCTCATTGCATGCTTTTCTTCTTGTTGCATTTGTCATGGGCATGCAGTTCTCACTGCATGTACATCTCAAATGCATCAATTTCTCATTGCATGCATTTCTTCTTGTTGCACTTCTCATGGCATGCATTTCTCATTGCATGCATTTGCAATCACATGCATCATTTTCAGTGAAATAATGAAGATACAACCATGCATCGATGGAATTGCTCCTCAGTGTTTGGACTCTCAGTAGTGATTATTAAACCACACTTACCTGAGCTAAACTGAACTGAACTTAAACACTGAAAACTGAACTGACACTGTTTCAATTCACTATAATCTTCTATGTGAAGCTGCTTTGACACAATCTACATTGTATAAGCGCTATACAAATAAAGATGAATTGAATTGAATTGAACTGAGTACTTTCTTGGTGCATGCATTTCTCATTGCATGCCTTTATTCTTGTTGCATTTCTTTTGTTGCATGTATGTCTCAAATGCATTAATTTCTCATTGTATGCATCTCTCATTGCATGCATTTCCAGTCACATGCATAATTTCCTGTGAAATAATAAAGATATGATAATGCTGAGCACTTTTCTGGTGCATTCATTTCTCATTGTATGCATTTCTTATTGCATTCATTTCTCATTGTATTCATGCTTTATTGTATGCATTTCTCGTTGCATGCATTTCTTCTTGCATGCATTTACACAGTCATATCTTTTCAACTTTTCAGTAAAATAATGAAGATACAAACATTCATCCAAGCACAAGCATCACTTTTACACTCTCACATGTTGCATGGACTCCAGAAGCCTTAAAGCAGCAACTATTATTCCTTCAGAAACTTTATTGTAATGTTTAACAAGTCATGCTGCCATATATAATCTGATGAATTAACTGTCCTTTTGGCTTGTGCAATGAATCCCACTGGCCAAAAGCACAGCTGACGGACATCCAGATCTAGTACAGGCCTCAGTGTCAAAGTACAGTGCTATTCCTGTAACAAGGAGACACGGACAGAGGGGTCCAAAAGTCTGAGACCACGCAGAACATCAAAGTCTGATTTCAGAATGGGATTTTTTTTGTGTTGCAATATTACATTGGTATCAAATTAGGAAGTTTTTATTCTGTATAATTTCCAAATGGTGATTTAAATATGAGTTTTGCTGAACATGTGACTCATTTAAACAGATTTTTTTTGGTTTCATTAATGCATAAGATCGACAATCATAATTTTTTTTTTATTTGCACAGTAATAAGACCACCAGAATAGACCGGCATACTGTATTGCACAATGAAGGACATGCATTTGTAATCTTCTAATAGTTTAATGTTGATTTATGCTTTCTGCAGGGAGGGAAACTCACCTGATCATCATCTGACCATCACCTACAACCAGCTGTTGAGAAACGTGTGCCGATGTGCCAATGCTTTAAAGCTGTTGGGTAAGTCAGCCTCCTCCTCCTATAACACAAATGCATTGATTCTAAACCACTGACATCCTTATGAGAGAATTTTTATACATTTTTTTTAAGATTTATTGTTTGTTTCTGTAATGCAGGGGTGAAGAAGGGGGACAGAGTCGCCATTTATTTACCCATGATTCCAGAGCTGGTTTACACCATGCTAGCCTGCGCGAGAATCGGGGCTGTTCACTCTATAGTGGTGAGCGGGATTTCAGATCTGTAGTTTCTGAGGATTTATTACGAGATTTAAACTCAGAATTCCAGGAAAAGTCCTAATTTTGAGATGTAAACTGATGATGTCAAAGAAAAGATCATAATTGCAGGATGTAAACTCAGAATATTGAAATGTAGACATAGAATTTCAAGCGAAAAGTCATGATTCTTAGATGTGGACTTGGTATTCCTAGAAATTTTTTTTTTCTAAAATGTAAGCTTAGAATTACTAGGAAAAAGTCTGAATTTGAATACAAACTTATTATTTTATACATAAGTGGAAACTTTAAACTTAAAATTCTAAGAAAAATAACTCCAAGATGTGAACTCAGAATTTAAATAAAATGTCATAATTCCAAGAACATGTCATAATTCCAGGATGTAAACTCAGAATTCCAAGAAAATTTTATAATTCCAAGATGTAAACTCAGAAATCCAAGGAAAAAGTCATAATTCCAAGATGTAAACTCAATTCTGAGATGTATTCTTAGAATTCCAAGAAAATGTCTGATTTCCAAAATGTGAACTCAGAATTCCAAGATGTAACTTTACAATTCCAAGGAAAAATGTTGCAATTCCAAGAAGTAACTTTAGAATTTCTAGTAAAAATAGTCATAATTCCGAAATGTAACCTCAGAATTCCAAGAAAATGTCATAATTCCAAGATGTAAATTCAGAATTCCAAGATGTAACTTTAGAATTCCTAGGAAAATAGTCACAATTCTAAGATGTAAACATTAGAATTCCAAGATATAACTTTAGAATTCCAAGAAAAATAGTCATAATTTCAAGATGTCAACTCAGAATTTCAATAAAAAGTCAAATCCAAGATTTAACCTCTGAATTTCAAAGAAATGTTACAATTCCAAGAAGTAAACTTAAGAGTTCCAAGATGTAACTTTAGAATTCCTAAAGAAAGTTGTCATAATTCTGAAATGTGACCACAGAAGTCCCAAGAAAATTATTCCAAGATGTAAACTCAGAATTCCAAGATGTAAATTTAGAATTTCATAATTCTAAGAAAAGTCATACTTCAAAATGTAAACTTAAAACACCAAGAAAAAAAGCCTAAATTTTGAAAAGTAAATTTAGAATTTCAAGAAAAATGTCATAATTCCAAGATGTAACTTTACAATTCCAAGGAAAAATGTTGCAATTC
>CAIGQZ010001210.1:5313462-5328189 GCA_903798205.1 Danio tinwini
AATGTATTTTAAAAGTGGGTCACAACAGGTCAAACTTTGTGGCCCACATATAAATATTTAACATCTGGGCCAAATAATACATTTGATATCTGGCCTAATTCTTGTGTCCCATCTTAAAGATGGTGCCACCTCTGCCAAACCAAAGCCATGTTTGGCCCACATGTTGCATGCCAGTCACACATGAATGCCTGCTGTGCCAACTTTATGCCAAATCTGGGCTAGAATTCTATGCTACCTGGGTACTTGACACAAGACATAAAAAATGACATTGCTTTGAACTGTAATGTTGAGCTGATGTTTTATATACACGAATGCTTCAACTAAATGTCTACAGCTAACTCACCATTGTGAATTGTATGCCAAAGCTGAGTAGGCTTCTCTGAATGTAAGAAGGTACACCCACTGGATGACTCTAGTCTACAAGGCTCTTCTGAGATTGGTGCCTTCATACATAATTTCCTTTCTTCATGCGTGAAAAAGCCAGTATGCCCTACGTTTAAGTGAATCTTATCATTTGACTGTTCCCCAGGTTGAAACTGAAATAGGGAAGCGAGCCTTTAGTCATGTTGCCCCCTCATCCTTGAATACTCTTTAGTCTGAACTAAAAATGTCGGAGCTCATCCCAATCAAATCTTTTTCGCTCTATCATTTTTTTTAACAAACAACAACAGCCCATTTCTCAATGTATGTGTTTTTAATATATTGTAATGTGGTATAGCTGTAACTAAACTGTATTTTATATTATCTTAATTTTCTATTTATTATTAATATTATTATTATTATTATTATTTTTAAGTAGTTTGTTGTGGACCTCTTGGCCAGGTCACCCTTGTTAATGAGATCTTGATCTCAATGGGTTTTTATCTGGTTAAATAAAGAAACATATGTAATGGATTTCTAGATTAATTCCTTAATTAAACGCAAAGCTGATAGAAATTTAAACGGCTGAATGGAGCAAACATTAACCAACACATTGAGTCACAAGAGGGCGCCAAACAGTCAACAGCCATGGTATGATGCATGTTCAGGGGCGTAGCAATGGGGGTGGGGGGGTTATGTCCCCTCACTTTTAAAGACAGACCATTTAGAAACAGGTGATTAATAATAAAATGAACGTAAAACTTTGAATCTCATTCAGCAGTCCCCCCACACACACACTTTTAAAATGTCCGCTACGCCCCTGTGCATGTGTGCATAGATGTGAACCTATTCACTGACGATCAAGATGATTCAAAGTAGGGCTGGGCGATTCTTTCGATTAATTCGAATTTACGTTTTAAGAGGATTTAAATTGTTTATTAGATCGAGGTATCGCAATTTTTTAGTAAAAATATTAAGCAGCTTTTCCACTATCGTGCCAAACCGTTCTAAGAACACTTCGGTACGTTTACGGTTGTTTCTCCACTGAGCCTTGAACAGTGCGGCACGATTACAAACCGTTCTCGGCCCGGAATTCTCGACACGACGTTTAAACAACCGTGCTGAACTGCGCCGACAGATTCTGTGTGTTGACGTTGCGGCTCTGTTTCCAAGTTACTACAGCTGGCTCAGCGGAAGCTCGCTAATTATCAGACATCCACAAAAAGTAAACTCTACTATATTTAACATAAAAAAAATGAGACTAAACCATACAGTTTGAAAAAATCTTAAAACCATAGAGCAGTCAACGAGACCTTTACTTCCCCTGACTAAGCGTGAGTTTATTGCATGCAGCGCTGTATTCGGCAGCACAAAACCTTCCTCCGGGTGAGAACTTTACCAACGACTGCATGCACTGCTGAAAGACTTTTTTCTGCTGCGCATCGAATAGACACACGCTTAAGATCATCGATGTCCACAATCCACAACAACATATATCCATGGAACACAAACTTGCAGACTCTTTGAATAACGAGGAAATAATTGCACATAATTCAAAGCCCAGACAGCTTGTTTTGTATTTTATACTGGCTATACCACCTGAAGAACGGATACGGCGTGTTGTGAATGTCGGCCGTCACCGCAGAAAGTCAAATCTTTTTTTAATTTGGACTTTTGCTTGAAAGCTTTACGGAGTGGCACATTAGCTGTCCACAGTACTGTTTAAATTATAGCCTATATATGCACCAATAAACAAATCAAATTAATGAATAAATAAAATAAAATAAATATTTATTTTTAAATGCCGGTATTGTTTTTACAAAAAAAAAAATCAATATGTTGACAAATGTTTTATAAAAATAAAATAAGCAATTTTCAACATTTAGCTATAGGCCATTATACGATTCAGTTAAATATAAGTTGGACATTTATGGGGCCATGTAACTGTCACGGATTGGCCAGGCTCTTCCTGCACTCAATCACAGCGAGCACCATCACCTGGGTTTTAATCACGCACAGCTGCATCCAATCCCCTGGCTCACTATATAAGCACACATCTCACTTTACTCAGTGTCCGGGCTTGTTTATACGAAGCGGACTCTGAGTGTTCACTCTTCTGGCTAACACTCATGAAATAGCATCCTTGTACTTACCGTGTCTCTGTTTACCCCTAGTTGTTCCTGTCTCCCGTGTATCCAGTCAGTGGTGTGTGCTATCCGTCTTCCCCGTTGTGTCTCCTCCATTCTGCCAAGAAAAGAGCAGTTATCCATCCAGCTCATTCATCCTCCCAGTCTGGTCACCTGTTTGTGTTCTACGTTGTCTTAATAAACTGTTACATCTTTATCTCACCCAGTCTGCCGTCTGCTTCATAACAGTAACATGTTTCTTTGTTTGTTTTTTGTTCAAGGTGATCTTTAATATATACTGGTGGTGTAGCTACGCAAAAATATTTTCTAAAATGTCAAGCAGGAGATTGTGAGTAGCTCATCAGTTAATTATGAAGACAAAAAAAAATAGTTAAAATAATAAAACTAAAAAACTACAAAGATAAAGAGAGCAGCATTTTGCTAAATGTAATAGTCCTTTATATCCTGATATGCTAGCTGTTGTTTCTTATTTAACTTGATGCATTCGTTAGTTAATGTTTGAATACTGAAATCGTTTAAATGGTTATATTTTACCATCAAAATGTTGTATATTTTATATCATTATCAACTTTTAATATAAAACCGCTGTGCAATTTAATTGTTATGAAATTAAGTGCTATATTTTTTTAACAGTAAAAGTGCCTGCTCACTTTGACAAGGCCTGTCCAAATATATATTTCTGCCATGCAACTAATACAGATAAACCATTGTTGCATTATTATTGTTTATTTTTCTGTTATGTACAGAGATTTGAAATTGATTTATTTCCCCTCTGATCATTTTCAATCACCACATTACATTTTGGTACGTTTCCCTCTAAATAAAATTTGCCCAGAGTCTCACAACATATGACATAACTATATATGGGTGCTGTGACTTCTATTGTGGCTATATTTAGCATCCCTATATGTACACTAAAAAATTTAATCACCATTTGTTCAGCACACTGTATTTTTTCTGTCATATATACTAGGAATTGTGTATAACTATTGATCTACATAAAAATGTATGTTATGTCAACAATATTCGCTAAAATGTTACGTCTACATGTTTAACTGAGTTTTCTGGACAAACATTTTTGTGTTGAACAGGAATGTTGATATTTAAACAATTCACACATATTTGACGTGACTATCAAAAACTACACTTGTTTATCTGATGCTTGTAAGAAGGGTGACGACAGTGGCGCAATTGGTAGCACAGTCACCTCACAGCAAGAAGGTTGCTGGTTCAAGACCCGGCTGAGTCAGTTGACAACCCTGTGTTCATGTGGGTTTCCTTCAGCTGCTCCGGTTTCCCCCACAGTCTAAAGACATGCGGTACAGGTGTGAGTGTGAATGGGTGTTTCCATGTACTGGGTTGCAGCTGGAAGGGCATCTACTGTGTAAAACATATGTCGGATAAGTTGGCGTTCATTCCACTGTGGCCTTCCCAGATTAATAAAGGGACTAAGCCAAAGAAAAATGAATGAATGAATGAAATAGTAAGTTTGGGTTTGTATTTTTTTTTATAAAATGATTAAAAATTTTAAAAATAATCCACTAAACAGAAAAAAACGAATTGACCCAATAGCAGTAACTGTTGCTTCAGTTGATTTGACAAGAATATCTTTATTAGCAAAATACGATAATCAACATTGCATGAATAAACAAAATTATGTTAGCTGAACAAAATATTGTTACTGAGAAGAACTAAAAAACAGTTGTTGAGAGAACTCAAAGTTCTTACTGCATCAAGTTGCCTTGTTTTTTTTATGTTTTCTCAACAATTTATTTTTTACAGTGTAGACCAATTACCAACCATGACGTCACACGGGTTCCCGGTTGCAAAAAGAGACCGGTGGCAATAGTAAACATGTTGTGTTGTGCGGTAGGATGCCAAATAGAAAACTTAACATTTACCATACACCACACTGCTTTTAATGCCGACTGCAGACGCCTTTGGCTAAAAGGGAGCTGAACGAACTGACAAATTAATTATAAATGCTCGACTCTGCAGTTCTTATTTCATATCAGGTAAGTTCCCGTTATGCTGAATCATACACATTACTCGTTTTTGATTGCAGCAATGATTTTAGCATAAACAGTTATACATGGTTAATTAAACTGCAGACACTGAATGCTAAGAATGAAATGTGAAAGTGTAAGTTATTTTCACATTCATTCAGTGACAACGTGTGACACACTCCCTATACTGTTTACCACGGCAGTTTGAGTATTCGCTCTGAAATAGCCTGCAAGTGTGACTTGAAAACAACATGAACACTGTTTATTTGACTGAACAATGCTGTACTTTGATAGTCATTGGCTGCTAATCTGATTTCACTATTTAGAGTTTGCAAATAATACGTTTATGAAATTATATTATTAAGGAGAAAGTCTGAATGTGCAAATATAAAACAAACTTTACCTTTATGTGTAAGCTCACATACCCTGGGCCTGCCTTACAGGTGTAGTTCGCTGTCAGAATGCAGTTTTGCTGTTGATGATTACCCAGGCCTTGTAAAAAGTTAGCTCCGTCTTTTTTTCCTTGTCTTTGGCTCGGCAGAACCTCAGGTTTTAGCACTACATAGTTTTGAATCTGGTAATCAGGGAACATTATTTCTTGCACATGAACACACAGAACACAATTGTTGGCATCCAAACACTTGTAGACCTTTAACTTCTCTCTTGTTAAAACACTTGCAGCTTCTATGAGATTGTATATTTGGGGCTGGATGCTTGGTCATTTCGTCTTATCCAATATTCATTGGGAGGGTGCTATCGCAGATGGACCTGTCAGACGAACGCCGCTCACTTTAACGTTAATTTTGCCGAATCACTGTGCTTATCACTGAGTGACAAGCTGTTATAATATGCTGAAAGCATTATGTAATAATATATATAATATTTAATCAATATATCTTATTTCTAAGACAACAACAAACTTTGTTCTGCATCGGATGTCATTCCCCCGCTGTAAATGGTAGCGCTCCAGTTTTTTTTGCTGCCACCTCCCCGTGCGCATCCTGAATGTTTACAAACATGGTAATTCGTCTATAGGAGAGAGCAGCATAACAGTGCTTAGTCACGCTGTTGCTTTTGCTTTTACACGTGAACATAAAAAACAAAAAAGAATTTCCGCTTTTATTTAAATTTAAATGAACAAAGGGAGCTGTTTACATTGCGTTACCAAGCTGATGCGGTTTGTATAACGTTCCAAAGAGCTCCGTTGCAACACGACAGTGGAAAATGAAACCATATCCGTGCTGTCTGGCACAGAATTTAGTTTAGAGTTTAGCATAAAAAATTATTCAGCACGATAGTGGAAAAGCGGCTTAGATGCATTATAATTGCACCAATGGCAGAATAATTAAGAGGCAATATTATCCGACCACATGATGGCGCGCCTAAAGGCTCGTACACACAGGACGCTTTTCGTTTGCGTTTATCGTCAGCGTTTCCAAGACGTTTTTCCGTATTCAAACCCAAGCGATTTTTACAGGCGTCAAGCAGAAAAGTATACAAAATCACTCCTTGACGTTAGATGGCGCTACACAACTTTAGGCTCCTGACACCCGTTTGTAACACAGAGAAAGAAGACAAAGTTGACACGCTTGTTGTTATGGATGGTTCTAGCAGCAGTTCCAGCTCTAGCGATGAAGAAATGATTATTGTTCACCAGTGCAATAAGCAGCTTCACATTCATCAGGCCTCTGGGCATCTTCAATGTGCACTCGCATTGACAGTGTTGCGATTGAGCACCTCCAAGTGCTGTTTACTGTAACTTCAGCAGCTCCGTGCACGTGAACAAAAGTGCCAATCTGATTGGTGAAGAAGGTTTTAACGCGGTGCAAAACAAATAAACGAGCATGAGGTGTTTTTTTTAAAAAATTACGATTTTGCGCCTGGCGTTTTGCGCGTTGGTGTGCACGATTACATTGACGTCCTTTATTTAGTCACGAGGTGTTAAATGTCGACGGAAAACGCGAGCAAAAAACGTCTCGGTGTGCACAGGCCTTAATTAACCACTCACTTGTGAGAGTACGGTGCTCTATGAAGGAACGTAATAGGCTACACCTTGTTGACCAATTTATGTATGGCATGGCCATTAAAAATACAATGTTCCTTAACCAGATGGTTTGTCAAGTTACTTATAAAGAGAATGTTACTTCAGTCATGTTGTTGTCATGTTTTAAGTTGACTATAGCTACACACAAAAATAATCGAAATCGTGAATCGGTCAAACTTTATAAATAAAACTTTTTTTTTGCCATTTAGCCCAGCCCTAATTCAAAGTAACCAGAGAAGCCTGTTGTAAGTTTTAGATATTAATACGAATTACGGGAGCTTTCCAGGAGATATAACAAAACTGGAGGGTGGCAGGATACAGGTGTCTGAGTGTTGGCAGGTACGGTTAATACCCATGTTAACAAAATATAATGTCAACACATACAGTCAGAGCTAAGATTTTAAAATGCCAGTGTTTTAATGAGCCCACTAGCACAAACATCAGGCGTGTTGGTGTCTGAAACATCACCTTTGTGTTTTCTTGTTTCTGCAGTCCAGATGCAGAGGTTATATAACAGAGGCTCATTCATCTCTCAGGTACACGTCGAGTGATGCAGTTTTGACCTTCCTTTCAAGAGCCTGATGTCGATCCTGCTCCACTCTGTAATTTCAAACAGACATATTCAGACCGAGTCCTGCGTGTTATACAGAAATTAAAGGATTTGGGAGTCCTGGGAAATACAGTAACCTCCGCATGCAGATCACTGACCCGCTGCTACAGCGGGCCACCTGCTGATGATAACACACGAGCACGCGCACGTAAACACACGCTGTGTGTAAACACACAAAAACTAAAAACTTCTCTCTCTCTCTCTCTCTCTCTCTCTCTCTCTCTGTCAAAAATATATATTATACTATTATATATTTTATAATATTCACCCATGGTTAAAATCGCTAATATAATAATATATTTTATAATATTCACTCATGGCTAATGTAGTGGGACTAAATACTAAAATTAAACTAAATACATAGTTTATGAAACTTTATGGCAGCCTATATATTGCTTTTTTAATGTTAGTTTGTGCCCACAGAGGCTGCATTTATTTGATTAAATAGATTTATTGTGTTTAAACACGTCAACAATGGGCTAATTCATGTTAAACATAACAGAAATGTGTTAATTCATGCTATGTTAGAATGCTGAACATGTTAAACACATAGGCCTATATTTTGTGCTATTAACATTAATTCAAACTCAAATATTAAACATGAGGTAAAACACAATATATCTTTCTAACCATCGCTGAAGCAAAATGCTAATTTATACACTTAGCTCTAGTGCTAGCATTGTTAAAACAAGCTTGTGCTAAAACATGACAGCCATATGATTATAATTGACTTTCTTTGATTTCTGAGTAAAACCTTTAAGCTTTTCAAAGCTGTCTTTTATCGAGTCAACATCAAAATTCGTAACCAAACTTTAGCTAATCATTTACTTTAATAATATGACGCCATGGTTTACAGTACATTAGCTGAAGGTCATTGCATGATGCAGAGTGGATAAAGCTTATCTAAAAAAAAAACAAAAAAACCAAGGCTTGACTTATTAGTTTTTACAAAATGGTTATTTTATATATAGCCCACGTTGTAGCCTAAGGTTTCATAATTAATAATGCAAATACAAGTTTCTTGGGCTCAGTGCTGATAGTGAAAGTGAAATAGACTCCAGTCACATGTGGGTTTGAAGAGTTTAGATGCAAAAACCTTTAAGTGCCATCCAAAATTATCTTCTAAAATTATAATTTTTCCTCTCTTGATTCAGTAATTTCACTGTAATGGCAAATAATAGGTTGTTTGTTTCGCTTTTAACATGAAATAAATTAACAAAAACATAAGAGGCTGCTCATTGTAGTAGAAAATTTTAAATGGCACTTAGAGGTTTTTGCATCTGAACTACCTGATAATAGTCTTGTCGTCGATTCCAGTCATAAGAGCAACAGATAATAACTTGACTTCTAGTTGATCATTTGGGAAAGTGTCAGAAGGTAGATTTTTCCCATGAATCATTTGTTGAACTGCGTCCCAATTATCACAAATACTGCAGAAGATCTATTGGAACCTGCATGAAGCCAAGATTCTCACAAAAATCAGTCAAGTTTGGTAAAGAACAATCCTGGCTTGGGGTTACATTCAGTATGGAGGCATGCGAGAAATCTGCAGAGTGGATGGCAACATCAACAGCCTGAGGTATCAAGACATTTGTGCTGCCCATAACATTACAAACCACAGGAAAGGGCCAATTCTTCAGCAGGATAGCGCTCCTTCTCATACTTTAGCCTCCACATCAAAGCTTCTGAAAGCAAAGAAGGTCAAGGTGCTCCAGGATTGGCCAGCCCAGTCACCAGACATGAACATTATTAAGCATGTCGGGGTAAAATGAAAGAGGAGGCATTGAAGATGAATCCAAAGAATCTTGATGAACTCTGGGAGTCCTGCAAGAACGCTTTCTTTGCCATTCCAGATGACTTTATTAATAAGTGATTTGAGTCACTGCAGAGATGTGTGGATGCAGTCCTCCAAGCTCATGATAGAGTCAGACACAATATTCATTCTGTTTCCACTGCTCCAGGACTTTATATTTCTGTTCAGTGACTAGACTTTTGTCTAAGCAAAGTCAGACCTTACTGTTCTAATTTAATGATTCAAAATCAAGGCATGATCATATTTTATTTTGGTAAAATACGCGTAATCTAGAGGCCTTTACGTTTCATATAAGCCACTTCTGATATCAAATGATCAACTAGAAGTCAAGTTATTATTTGTTGTTACTAAAACTTGGATAGGCGACAGACTTTTGTCAGGAGTATTTTACAACAGTTTCAAAGACATTGTCACATGTTTCTTCAGAAATCATTCTAATATGCTGATTTAATAACTTATTATCAAAGCTGAAAACAGGTTTGTTGCTTCATAATTTTGTCTTAATACAAAGAGCAGCCACACTGTACAGTATAAATATTCAATAGCATTAAATAAACGGCTTTACCGTCACTCTTGATTCATTCAAAGCTTTAATTTTCTTACAAAAATGTTTGCAGCGCTTACAGTGCTTTTTAACCCTTTTACAATTTACATGAAATAACTCAGGGGTGACATGGTGGCTCAGTGGTTAGCACTGTCACCTAACAGCAAGAAGGTCGCTGGTTCGAGTCCCGACTGGGTCAGCTGGCATTTTTGTGTGGAGTTTGCATGTTCTCCCCGTGTTGGGTTTCCTCCGGGTGCTCCGGTTTTTCCCACAGTCCAAGAGAATTGGGTAAACTGAATTGGTTGTAGTGTATGTGTGTGAATGAGTGTGCATAGGTATTTCCCAGTACTGGATTGCAGCTGGAAAGGAAGCTGTGTAATGCTGTGTTCACACCAGACGTGGCCCATGCAAATATGTTACGTTATTTGCACGTAAATAGACGGGTGAACATTTTGAGCTTACTCTCTTCATTAGCGGGTCAAATTCACTTCACAATCGAAGTGGATTCGCGTCATGGGCAGGGCTTCTTTCTGTCCAGTGACTCTAGCTTCATTGCTAAATGGCTAACATGAATTTTATTGAGAGAGTAGCTGTGCTTTGTGTGTTTTAGGAAGGCTGAAAAACAGCGTATATTTGTTCGGTGTCATGTCTGAGTCCACTAGACCATTTTAGTGGTGCACCCAGCTCTGTGAGTTCATCAACTCCTCCAGAAACTATATCTGTATGATGGAGGCTTTCAGCAATGCTTCAGATTGAGCCAAGCCCAGTTTGATGAGCTGTTGTTCGGTGTCGGCAGGAGGATTTCCCCTCGGGTCACCAACAACAGGCGATACGTCATAATCACGCCCCTACAAAAGGAAGCTCCTGAATGATTAACACGGAGCGAATGTCAGCTGAAGTTCAGATTTTCCAACTCAATTGATTCTGGCGATATGTGCGTTAAGCACGTCAACCGAGCAAAACACTTAACTCGCACCACTTCATTTGCGTGAATTGCATCATTAGCGCCGCCTCATTCGCTCGAATCGCACCGCAGGATGTCTATTCGCGTCTTTGCATTGACCTAACATGTAAATCACTCGCGCTTGATGCTTCATCCGCATCTGGTGTGAACCCAGTATAAAACATATGCCGGAATAGTTGGCAGTTCATTGCACTGTGGCGACCCCTAATGAATAAAGGGATTAAGCTGAAGGAAAATGAATGAAAAAAAACACTTTTTTTTTTGTAAATACACATTCAATTTATTACCAATTTAACACTCTAGTTTTAGACATCTGACAGTGACTTCATTTAAAACATTCATAGTTATTTTCATTTTCCTTCAAAGAAAAAAAAACATCTGAATTCATAATAACATCTATACAAAGACCAGGTACAATAATGGGCTTAAAAAGTGTTCTTAGTGATTTCAATGCAAATTCAATGGCAAGAAAAATAACATGAGCCGCCACACACTGTGAACTGCAGTGTGTGTGTACGTGTACGTGGGCTTACAACATGAGCTTTATCACAAGGTACAACAGCGTCTGAGTACATGCACTAAAGTGCTAGTGTTTAAAGGCATGCATATCAAATATGATATCTGCACAACTGCTGTCCAAACCCTAGTCAACACATCTGGAAGAAACGCGGACAGAATTCCCAGTGGAATATAGGCTGTAATTTGGAACCAATCCTAAAGCAACCTAAATATTTATTAGATGCACTGTCTTAATGTCTTAAATCTGTTGCTGAGATTTTTTTTTTGCTGAGATTTTTATTTCAGTATGTTGATGATTTTGTTTACGAGTGAGGGAAGGATGGAACGTGAGATTGACAGGTGGATTGGTGCAGCGGCAGCAGTAATGCGGTCCATGTACCAGTCCGTTGTGGTAAAGAAGGAGCTGAGCCGAAAGGCAAAGCTCTTGATTTACTGTTCAATCTACGTTCCTACTCTCACCGATGATCAAGAGCTTTGGGTCATGACCAAAAGGACAAGATCTCAGATACAAGCGGCCGAAATGAGTTTTCTTTGCAGGGTGGCAGGGCGCACCCTTATAGATAGGGTGAGGAGCTCTGTCACCCGGGAGGAGCTCGAAGTAGAGCCGCTGCTCTTCCACATCAAGAAAAGTCAGCTGAGGTGACTTGGGCATCTGTTTCGAACTGTTTTTGTGCCTCCTGGACGCCTACTTAAGGAAGTATTCCAGGCATGTCCCACAGGGAGGAGGCGGAGAAGACACAGGACATGCTGGAGGGACTGGAGGAAGTGTCTGGGGAGAGGGAAGTCTGGGGTTCTCTCCTGACACTGCTGCCCCGGAAAAATGGATGAAAATGAATGAATATGTTGATGATGTACCTCCAACTGTAACGGAGTATTGAGTAGGGGGCGGGGCTTTCTGTTGCGCAACATTCTCTCATAGCAAACTAATGGTGAGAGACGGTATTAACATGCATTTGCTAGGGAAACCATAAGGTTGACGTCAACAGAAGGAGTCCAAAATGGTCAGTTTCATTCAAGATTACCAACACAAACACTTTTTAAAATAGATTAATTTGCATGGATCGCTTTAAAAATAACCTGAGCTAAGAAACATTGCAAATTTTGATCTCATGCAGACTTTAAAGGAGACATATGGATGTCACAATGCTTTCTGAACTGTCGTTTTCTCCTTTTTCCTTGAAATAAACATTCAATTATTGATATATAAATAAATTTGATTATAGCGGACGCATATTAATCCCTCACACTAATTGAGTTGGGAACAATCTGAAAATATTTTAACGTAAAATCTTTGAACATCATGTGAACATCAACTCACATAGTGTCCATGATTTTTTATTGTTCTAGTTTATATTATTTTACTCAATGCACCTATGGCTGATTCAGGTCTTCACAGCTTTATACAGTTTTAATAGGATTTTTTTTACCATTTATGTCACTAAATAAGGGCGACACAGTGGCTCAGTGGGTAGCGATGTCGCCTTGCAGCAAGAAGGTTGCTGGTTCGAGCCCCAGCTGGGTCAGTTAGCATTTCTGTGTGGAGTTTGAATGTTTGCGTGGGTTTCCTCCGGGTACTCCGGTTTCTCCCACAGTCCAAACCCATGCGCTATAGGGGAATTGATTAAGCTGGAAGGGCATCCGCTGCGTAAAACATATGCTGGTTAAGTTGGCAGTTCATTCCGCTGTGGTGACCCCAAATTAATAAAGGGACAAAGCCGAAAAGACAATGAGTGAATGAATGAATGAATGAATGAATGAATGAAATTGGCCGAAGTGTATGAGTGGGTGTGAATGGTGATTGGGTGTTTCCCAGTGCTGGGTTGTGGCTGGAAGGACATCCACTGAGTAAAACACATGCTGGATAAGTTGGCGGTTCATTGCGCTGTGACAACCCCAGATTAACAAAGGGACTAAGCCGAAAAGAATGAATGAATGAATGTCACTAAATACATTCAATAAGAAACTACTCAGCCAATCGTCTACATTGATGTTCAGACATTTAAATCTGGACCTTTTCACAATGAGTCATTATTTAGCTTTTAAGTTGGTTTCAAACCACTAAATGTCCGACTGGAATCCTGCACGCATATTCCTTTCAGATTTTGAGACTTAGGAAATGTGCATAAGGATAATCAGTGTCGATATATTCTCCTGTCGTCATGTACAGAGCTGAACATTCAGTTTTACACTGGGATTTAAAATACATCGTTTGATTGACATCATGTATCATTCGTCCCTGTCGAAACTATTTTTTTTGTCTCCATTAGTTTAATCTAATACTTTTTATAAATACAACTGAGTCTTTGAAAATTCAAGCATCAGAGGTTTCCAACAAAATGGGATGTATGCGGAAAAATAAGAAAATAGTTTTATAAACGTAATTTAACAAATGATATTCCAACCAAAACCGAACGCAAATACGTGTAAACTTTTATGCTTTTTTGACATATATGAATTACTATCCAGTTATATGTTTTCAGAACATCTGAAAAGAAGTTCACTGTTTTATGGCCAACACATATAAAGTCATATGTATTGCATACATGTACGCTGACGCAGACCGTGGCGAGGTCACGCGTGTGTAGGCACCTCTTAATAAACACTTTGCAGTGTTTTTGCGTCAGTACATTCCAGGTCCTCGAAAATTCCCAAACGGAACGTCTGGAACGGAATCTTCAGTACAGCTGGTGCTTAAAGAACTCTGCCCTCTAGTGGCAGCTGAATGGTTCCGCATGGTTCCAGTGATAAAGATAGTGAGAGATAATAAAGGAGAGTGAATGCTGTTTTTTCACCACATGACCACATTTCGAACTCCTATATAGACCATATTCAGCCAGCTGCCGTGATGATTCCAGAACCACTTATATTGGTGTAATGTTAATGCGGCATTCAGTAGTCAAAACACACACTATATATCTCTTCACAAATTTGTGAAGGACAGAGAACTTCGGAAAACATAGTTAAAATTAGATGCGATATAGGACCTAAGATTCAGGTTCAGGGAAATTGCAAAAAATATTTTTTTAACCATACTATAGTGGTGTATTAAATAATATTTATAACTATGTCAATGAATGCTCCATCATACTGTAGTATTAACTCTAGCGAACTGATTAAATGCAATAAATGCTGTAGTATACTTTAGTTTTACTACAGTAAACTGTAATGTATTGTAGTATAATATGCTCTACAGTTGTAGAAAACTATTGGGTCTTTTGTTTATACTGTAGTTGTTGTGTTACCATAGCAACTATAGAATTACTACCACAGATGAATTACTATAGTTGTTGTTACCACAGCAACTATAGAAGAATTACTCCCAGAGATCAATTACTGTAGTTGTTGTGTTACCATAGCAACTATAGAATTACTACCACAGATCAATTGCTATAATTGTTGTTACCATAGCAACTATAAAATTACTACCAGAAATCAATTATTATAGTTGTTGTGTTACCATAGCAACTATAAAACTGCTATCACAGATCAGTTACTATAGTTTTTACCATAGCAACAATATAATTATTGCCACACAACAATTACTATAGTTGTTACCATAGCAACTATAGAATTACTACCAGAGATCAATTACTCAAGCTGTTGTGTTATGATAGCCACAATAGAATCTCCACCGTAGATCAATTACTATAGTTCTTGTGTTACCGTAGCAACTATAGAATTACTACCGCAGATCAATTACTATAGTTGTTGTGTTATCAT
>CAIGQZ010001210.1:5337366-5359868 GCA_903798205.1 Danio tinwini
TAGTGTATATTGGCTGCTAAATCCACCACAATTGACATGCAAATCCCAGGAACATACACTGCTCACAACAAACCATCTGCCTTTAATGATGTTCAAATATTTGTAAATGTCTTTGACCATTAAAAGGGTATCACAGGACAGCACTCATACAGTAAACGCTGATCCAGCTGTTGCCTGCTGTCTCGTGCTTTCATGTAAGAGATTAATCTTACATTACCAAATGGATAAAAGTTGGCAGCTCTCAAACAGTGGAAAAAACTTTGGGTGATTTAGGACACAGAGCACCCAAAGTAGTTATGTAAGCTAGTTCCAGCACAAAATAAAACAAAAACAGTAAGCAGCATGTATTTGTGCTACTGTTAGCATTGCAACAAAGCAGTGCACTAAAGCATGAAGCTCAAATGTATAAGACCTGCACTCAGGCAGCATTTGGCAGCTGGGAATGAGACTTTATAAAGCTATTACATAACAATTTATATTGATTATTATGAAAATACCCAATCCGGACAAACTACATAAGCATGTCTCCAGCTTCTCAAAAGTTTGTCCTGAGAATAAGGCAGCAGGAATTTGAAAAACTACAAAGACAAACCTGTGCACATGCACAATAGGACTGGTTGCATAAAACACCTTAAGGCTAATTTGTCATAAAATGTCATAAAGCATTTAGAGTTTTCCTATAAGGCGCTGTATGTAAGTTTTTGACTCTTCTAAAGCATAAAAATACCAAAATATGTGTGCAGATATTTAAGAAACATCCCAAGAACATACTTGGTTTAACTGAAAAACAATGCTGAAGTCAGATATTCTGCTTTGAAAATGGTTTTTCCGTGCCGGAACGCTGTCTTTGTTTAGGTAAATTTAACCTGCACAGTGCCAGTTTAGCCAATTATAATTCAGCACTCCGGGTTGCCTTGTTAGAAAACAGCATATTTCATTCATTCATTCATTTAGAAAGGCTCTGAAAGCATGCGTCTGTGACTGAAAATGCAACCTCCGGTGGACAGTATCAGATGTCAAAATTAGACAAATTCAGTTCCACTTGAGGTTATTAATTAGCAAATTATATAAATATTACGAGCGTAAACATTAGGTGAGCAGGTTACATTGTAACCGCATGTCCTAACAACACGCTTCATGACGAGATACGCAGTAATGAGCAGTTTGGCTGTTTGCACCAGATGAAACACGACAGAAATGTAAATACAGCCATTCAGAAGCACAGAATATGCACTCACTCACGAAACGGTAAAGTTTATAATCTGTTTAATACATGTTAATTATCTTTAACATCATTAAATGTAGATGCTGAATCACTCATATGTGTTTAGTTCTAAAGTTTATTGTATTTTCAAGATCTGAGGTGAACTATCTGCTGCTGCTTTCAGTATATGACAATAAATGTGATGTAAAATGGCATTCAAACTCGCATTGTTAGCATTTAGCACTGAATAAAGCACATAAGGTTTACCTGAGGTGATCACTGTCATAGGTTTCTGTTGTTCAGCATGTTTAAGCAGTTGTTCAAATGTTTAATTTTCTCTTATGTAAACCTTTAAAAACTGCTAAGTGTTGCATGAAGCCCTTTAACTGTGATTTCCGTAAGTACAAAGCAAGGTTGTGAAAACTCTACCTTAATGCTGTGTTTACACCAGACATGAATAAGGCGTCAAGCGTGAGTGATTTACATGTCAAGTCAATGCAAAGATGCGAAAAGACATCCAGCAGTGCAAATGATGTGATTCACGCAAACAAATCGGCATGAGTTGAGCGTTTTGCGTGTTTGAAGCGATTGACGTGCAGCGTTAACCAATCAGGATGTAGGGGCATGATTATGACATAGCGCCTGTTGTTGGTGTTCCGGGGGAAAATCCTCCTCCGTCATCCAGATATAGTTTCTGGAGGAGTTGATGAACTCACAGAGCTGGGTGCACCTCTGAAAGTATCTAATGGACTCAGACATGGTGCCAAACAAATTTACGCTGTTTTTCAGCCTTCCTAAAACACATACACACATCTATTCTATTATGGATAATAAAATCCATGTTAGCCATTTAGCAACGAAGGCAGTCACTGGGCGGACAGAAGCAAAATGTTCATGCGTCTATTTACGAGCGAATATCGTGATTTATTCGCGCATGCAACGTCTGGTGTGAACACAGCATTAGAGTTTTACAAACACAAATAAGGATAAAAATGGTTGCTAGAATATGGATTTGATTGTCATGCAATCAACAAGATTGCTATAACTACTAATATAACTATAAAGTACTGTAAGCGACGGCGTCTTTGTTGTGTCTATTGTGGACAGCAATATTCGAATCTACATAGTGTCTCACACACAATAAAATCACTGCTTATGATGAGCTACGATGAGTCTTTAATGCTGTTTGTGTCCAGTGGACAGAGTTTTTCTGTAAAACTGCTACTGGGTTAAAATATGAGTAGAGTGTTTATGGCAATAATTTGCGTTGATGTAATGAAACATTTATTGGTTTCCCTTACCTAAAGATAACCTTTTAAGGAATTATATGCAGCACCTTTAGATTTATTTTTTATTTTTAGCGTTTTTGGCTTTATTTGACAGGACAGTAATGAGACAGGAAGCGAAGTTGGAGAGAGAGAGAGGTTGGGAAATGTCCTCGAGCCGGGATTCAAACTCAGGGCGCCCTGATGTGCTACTGCACCATCTGTCGGCGCGCTAACCACTAGGCTATTGTGCTGACATATGCAGCACCTTTAAATGAATCTCTTATATCTCTTGAATCTGAATATCTTTATGCAGCCAGGCACAGGAAGTTGTATTAGGAAAGTAATTAAGGTCATTTGTGATATCAGGTCTCCAGAGCTACAAAAGAGCAACCTCTGAGAAATATGAGAAAGAAATAAAGCTCCCAGTTACCTCAAGACATCCGGGTTTCTCTGAGTCTCCGGTTCTGTTTGGGACAGCTGCGGATGAAGCAGAAAGCCTCCTTTCCTCCCTGAAGCTCTGCTCCAGTAGTTTCTTATTCAATATCCGTGCTGCGTTCTCTGCTAGCGTGTAGCCCGGAGGAGCTGACAGGTCCTGTCTGATGCTAATCACCTCTGGAGTTTTCTCGCCCTGCGTCTCTACAATCAGCTGTACAGGGCTTGGGGACCGGCCCCGAGAGTTCCTCAAAGGCCCCTGTGCAGCACTAACACTGGGAGATTTGGGCTCTGTTGGCCCTGATTCGGTGGGACGAGAGCGGCTTGGGGACTTGTTGAACTTCTGCATGGGGTCGTAAGCGATGGGTGTGTGGTCAATGATGTTGAAGAGGCTGGAGAGGCCGTCGTTGATGGTGGTGTGAACGGGACTATCTCGGGTGGTTGTAGAACGAGCCCAAGCGGATTCGTTATTGCCTTTTTGTTGCTGGACAGGAGTTGTTGGGGTGGGAGCACGGGTTTGGCTGACAGGCTGTTCTGTTTTACTAGCATTAGACGGTTTCCTTTGAAGCTTGGGTGAGCCGTATTTTGGAGAACAGCATGGCCGTTCAAACTTGGCCTGGACGACCGGAGAGTACTGCATCTTTCTTAGGCTACGTGAAGGGGATGAGATGGGAGTGGAGCCTCCTCCTTTGGGGGTTAGACAGCGATGAGGGCTGCTCGTGAGGGTGCGAAGAGCCTCTGTTTGCAGTCCCACACTGATAGTCTGGGTGGTCTGTGTTCCCCGTGAGGTCAGACCATTCGTCTGGCACGCCATGTCCCGTAGCTGCCTTTCCGGAGGGCTAGATCCAGTGGTAGAAGATGATCGGATTGCATTGCGGGCGGAATATGCCTTTTCCTTCATATCGTCGCTCAGATTGCGTGACAGCTCCAGCTCTAGTGATGAGGTATAGCCGACTGCAGCACAAATTGATGGATGCTCTCCAGGCCTAAGTGCTGCCTCCAAATGACTCCCAAGCTCACATGGCCACCTTCCTCCAAATACCTCTTCTGCACCTCCTACTACCTCCCCTGCATTTACTTTGGTCACTTTGGAGAACATGTACTCCTGCTCAGAAGGACTCAGAGCTGACCGTTCCCCTCGAGACGGACTGTGGTGAACATGCACCCCAAACTGGTCGCTGCCCTGAGCTGCTCTGAGTGGGACCTTTTGGCAGTACTCAGGGCTACTCATGGTGTTGGTGGTCAATGTAGCGCTGGTGGTCAGGAACCAAGAGGCAGGCTGGAATGCTTCTGAAGTAGACTCTGCCCTTCTGGATTCTGCTCTCTCCGCCCAGGCCTCCATCACCGGAGAGGGGATTACTGGGCCAGGAATAGGGCAAGTGGCTAGAGAGCTGGTGGGCAAATCCCAACCCTTACTATTAAACTCCTCAATGTACTTGAGGTCATCTGGAGAAAGAGGAGGGGTAACATCATCCCGCCCATGCTCACCAGACTTGCTTTTGTCTGGTAGAAAGGGAGAGCTGTCCATTAAACGTTGGAAGTCGCTCATGGAGCAAACTGACTTCGCCCTGCAAAAGTAAAGAGTTGAAGTTAAATTAGGGTTACTTATAACTGACACTACTCTTGACTCTGGTTCATCACCTGAGAATATTTTTTTACTTAGCTTGATGCAAGCCATTACGCCTTACTAGCAATGGATAGTAAGGTGCTCAAACTAAATATATCAAGTTTTTGGACCATGGGTTTCCCTAATTCTTTTAATTGTGAAACATGGAACAAAGGACCCTAGCAATAAGAAACCCTGAAATCAGGAGACTATACAGCCCTGGGACTGTAACATTTTGGAAGCTGGAGAACATAGATCCATAGGAACATGGGACACTGGGAATATGGGACCCTGGTACATGGGAACAAAGAATCCTAGAAATATGGAACCCTGGAAACAGGAGAATTTACAGCCCTGGGACTATAAGATATTGGCAGCTGGGGAACAAATACCTTGTATCAGAGCTGTATATTATCATTTTCCAGTGTTCCATATTTCTACAGTACTTTGTTCCGAGTTTTCCATGTAGTCATATGTTGGAAAGATAGGAACATGGGACACTGGAAACACGGGAACAAAGAACTTCCCTATAAATATAGAACCCTGAAAAGACGAGAATATATAGACCTAAAACTAATAAGATCTTTGGAAAAGGTGTACATAAAACCATTGGAAAATGGGACATTAGGAACATTGGACCTGGTGTCTGGGGAACAAAGAAGTTTAGAAATTCTAGAAATATTAAAACCTTAATACAAGAAAATACAAACCCTGGGACTGTAAGACTCTAGAACTGAAGTATATAGTATAGGCAGTCAGCACACAGCTTTTAATGTGACCCAAAGGGTAAGTATCTATTAGAACAATACCAATGCACTAATTAAGTAATCTGTCCTTTGTTGCTGAGAAATGTAATCTTTGGCTTACTGAGATAACATTGCTTCTTTCGATTCATAATTCCCCTGAGAGGTAGCTGAAATGGCAACAAAAGCACAGCCTAAACATAGTTGCTAACCTACACTCAAATAAGGGTGAAATTGATTGATCCATAAAGGTTCAAGGTGGGGCAGTCAGGAAAGACACTGAAGCTTATTTGCAGTAACCAAAGAAGCAATGCTGACAAGATCTTTGTAAAGGACAACGCTAAATGGACATAGGATCAATAACCTGGACTCAAAAGACTTTAGCAGCAGATGAAAGCAAGCAAATGTTAAGGAAAGAACCCAAGCTATTTCTAAAGGCAAGAAGATCATAGGCATGTACCTCACCTTGTCTACAAGCACACACTAATCCAAAAAATGCTACTTAAAATTAAATAGAGGATTATTTAGACACATTATAAAGTCACGTTCCGGTTAAGGTTATGTCAAGGTTTTCTTTTCTTCTCAGAACTTCTAGGGCACAATTTTACTCTACCTGAGTAGGCTGCCACTACTTTTCTCTTCTTCAGGGTAAATGGCAGAATCCGCAATCTCAGAAATCTCATTCAGCGCCTGAAACAGCAACACAGTTATAAAAATGAACAGAAATGCATCATGATATTGAAGGGGAAAACAACAAATAGGGTATATATGTATAACCAGGGCTTGACATTAACTTTTTTGATCACCAGCAACTGTGGCTAGTAGTTTTCCACCATTACTAGCCACTTGCCATTTTCACTAGCCACAATTTTGTTGTTGGTAAAATATATTTTATATGCATAAATTTGACTTTGGCATGCTAAAATGACTTCATTTAGATTTTGGGTTTTTTCTACTTGCCTCATTGTTTATTTCACTGTTTTTTGTTTATGAGCTTACTCAATGAGCATGAGCAAATAGGTTGTGCTTTCATAAAAAAGTGTCGCATTGGAACAAGTTTTCTTTCACAGGACTTTTCAGGGCTCAACACAATAAGGATTTACCTTTTTTTCTCTGGCCACACCAAACTAATAATTTCCTTGCCACACATTTTAAATAATGTGTCAAAACAAGCAAAATACTGCTGTATACATACACTTATTATTCAACAAAACAGTTGGCATTTAAAAATATATATATTCTCACGCATCTAAAACTATGCAGAGTGGTCTGTTCTGGCTCCCAGATCACCAGTTAATTATGCATATAGCAACATATTAAAGCAATATTATTGTAAAGGAGGATTATTAAACTATAATAACAAAAATAACAGCAAGCTAAAGAAAGCGGGTACAAAACATTCCGTGCGCGATAATGAAAGGACGATGCCGCGCACGCGGTTAATGTTCGGCCAATTAATAATCTGTTCAAAGAATGGTTAAAGCGAAAGTGACAACAACTGCTGCTGGTTACAAAGAATCTCGAGCCCTTGAAGGACTGTGGGTGCACTAGCTTCGTTTCCAGGCATGGTTGCTTCGAGTGAGGAAACGGCTCAGGTTTTAAACACTCGCAATCATTAAATCATCTGTGCGCGCGACACTAAAGCCCTCGTCAGTGAGTGAGGAAAGCCTGTCTCATCATGCGCGTGATCCTCTCATTTGTTATTCACCTGCTTTCTTTTGCTCGCACGAAAATCTGTTTTTGTCAGTCGTGCTGCTTCTCGATTCTAAGATCACATTTGTACGCATATAGACAAACGGTCATAAACTAACAGTCTAATCTGTAGTGACGACGAGCCAGCACTGGCAATTAAAAAATGAGTTTCAGCCAGTCAAAGTGGCTAGTGGGAGGGGCTGTCTAACCCACCACAACCGAAATCTACCTGCATTTGGCGGGTTGGTGGGTGTTAATGTAAAGCCCTGCGTATAACATTCGTGTTCAATGCAGTCAGTAGGGTTTTAAAAGGCGGATATAAAGGAAAGTTCTTAATTCATAGAATAAAATAGTTTCTTTAGTAATAGTAATAATTCTTACTCATTCCACATGCAAAGATGTCAGTCAATCATAACAGTAGCGATTTGCATATAGAACTCTTTTAAAGGAGCAAAACCAGCAAAAGAGTCAGAGAGCGGATGGATCATGATCACAAAAAAAATATAATACATGTTTGGTGGTCAACATTATAAGTCTACCTCACAAGCGCAAACTCCCCACAATACATGACATGAAATGCGCCTCATCGTGCAGTGTGAACTCATGTCTTACTCGGTCTCTTACTTCCTTCAGGTGGGGGAACCTTTTTTCACTCTCCAGACGTGATGGAGGGGGAACCTCGGCTTCGCTCAGAGGGTCCAGGGAGAGGGCGTCCAGGAACAGGCTCTCTGGGGGCCGGGGTCCCTCACAGGGCCTTGGTCTTCCCACCGCTCCCTTCTCCTCCAATGTGGCCTCTGAGTCAGAGTGTGAGCGAGTGTGTGCTGTGGTGCAGGGGGAACGTGGAGATCTGGGAGCCTTACAAGGGCTTTCCTGAGGGGAGAAGACATGTGCGGTGCCCTCATCTGACTGAAGAGCATCTTTCTGCATCTGGGATGGAGGAGAGCAGATGTTGTGTCATCCTACTCTCTGCATAAGCAAGCACCTTCTAAAGCATACTGTAAGTCTCAAAGTCAATTCCTGGAGGGCCGCAGCTCTGCAGTATTAATCCAACTTTAATCAAACACAGCTGAGCCAACTAATCAAGGTGTTCAAGACTCAGCTACTAGACTCCAGGGCTGTTTCTCAATTCCAAGAATGCAGAGAACAGACTCACATTCTTGTGGAGAGCGTTCCTGCCACGTTACCTCAGAAGAACTCGAAAGAGCAGGAACACAGAACGTGTCTTATGAGAAATGAGATGCTGTACAGTAGTCCCTCACCATAACGCAGTTCACCTTTCGTGATTTTTTAAACATTACAGAATTCATACAATGATTTATTGTTTTTTATATTTATTTGCTTTGCACAATACAAATAAATAAAAATATGAATTCAAATATGAATTTCAACAAATAAACACCCTTAATGTGTTTATGCATTTATTAAAATGTTCGTCTTAATGTTTACATTCATCATCTCATTTAGGGAAACTCTTGAGATACTTTATATCTCTGAACTTTAACAATAAATATTGATATGAAATTCTGCACTTTGTGAATTCACAAGTAAAAATCATAGATGTTTTTACTAAATGAATGGGATTTGTGTATTTACGAATCATGTTTTGAATTTACGATTTGGATTTTTATGTATTTACGAATCATGTTTTGGATGCACAAATTGGATTTGTGTATTTACGAATAGTGTTTTGAAATTACAAATTGGATTTGTGTATTTACGAATCGTGTTTTGAAATTACAAATTGGATTTGTGTATTTACGAATCGTGTTTTGAATTCATGAATTGGATTTGTGTATTTATTAATCTTTTTTTGAATACTAGTATCTTGAAAAATATCTAGTCAAATATTATGTGCTGTCATCATGGCAAATGTAAAAGAAATCAGTTATCAGAAATTACAAAAAAAAAAAAAACTGAACTTGGGGAAAACAAATAAAAATTCTAATTTAACAGAAGGGATAATAATTCTGACACCAACCTTTTCCATCTTGCGGTGCATGTCCCGTAAGCTGCGGTCCCATTCCTGCCGCTCTTTCTCAAAGCGCTCCAGAAGTTCATTGCGCTCTCGAGTCCAGCGCTTTTCTCCGTGCTGCAGTTTCCAGCGCAGTTCCAGTGCTGTGCTGTGACTGTCAGCCAGTAGGCGGCGCTGCTCTTCCCTCTCCTGCTGTAAAACATCTGAGCAATTCCACACAAATTTCAACCTTGCCATAGAAAAAATATAGATTTTTTTTGGTTCTTTAACTGTGGTGAATTGTTTTGAAAAATATAAACAGAGGTTTAATATACTGTTAACTTACATATCCTCTGTTAATTTCAATTTCTACTGCAAATGTTACGTCCATAACGCTGGAATTGCTCACCTGTAGCGACTGCACCTTCATCTGCACCTGTAGAATCACCTCTGGCATCCTGCAGCTGGATGAAACACAGCAGAGGAATAAATGGAGCATAAATGTATTTTATTTAATTGTTTATTTGACATGGACATCACAATTACAAACAGACATGGACAAACAAACATGGACAAACCAAATGCATTTGATTAAGTGTTTAATTCTCAACACTTGTCCAACAATGTCTACACACATCATGTTTGCAATGATATGTAAATGCCTTGTAAAGAATGCACAGTATACACAGATTTGATGAATGTAAAGAACAACCAAATTGCACACTAGTAAATTGTGAAGAACCTAAAATGTACAACCAGAAGCCACTGTGTAGAACACTGTATCCCACAATGCATTGCACTTGACCTTCAATATTACAGCTGTTATACATATCTATAACATCTTTTATTATATATAGTTTTTCTTTCACTTACTGAATTAAACATAAAATATGAAAAACATTAATATGTTGTAAAATATTATTGTTATTATTACTATTATTTTTATTGTATTTTCACTAACTGAATTAAATACTATTATTATATTATTAAATACTGATTCTTTTTCTTCTTGTTATTAATACCATTTTTTACTTTAGTTACAAAATTAAACATGTATTATTATTATTATTATTATTATTATTATTATTCCTATTATTATTATTATTATTATTATTATTTTCCACTTACTGAATTAAACATTTAAAATATTAATACTGTTATTAGTATATAAAATATGTATTATTATTATTATTATTTATGTATTATTTTTTCAATAACTGAAATATTATTATTATATTACTAAATATTTCTTCTTGTTGTTAATAATACTATTTTTATTTTACTCACTAAATTAAATGTTTATTATTATTATTATTATTATTACTATTATTATTATTATTATTATTTAAAATTCCACTTACTGAATTAACCATTCAAAATATTAATAATAACATTATTATGATATAAAATATGTATTGTTGTTATAATAATTATTATTTTTTATTTTCACTAACTGAATAAAACACTATTATTATATTAATATATAAATAATTATTTCTTCTTCTTGTTATTATTACAATTTTTTATTTTACTTACAAAATTAAACATTATTATTATTATTATTATTAATCTTAATATTAATATTATTATGATTACTATAATTATTTTAAATACTGAATTAACCATTTAATATATAAATATTATATTATAAAATATTTATTATTATTATTTTCCACGTACTAAATTAAACATTCAAAATAATAATACTATTTATAGTATATAAAATATTTATTATTATTATTATTATTATTATTATTATCATGATCGGCGACGCAGTGGCGCAGTAGGTAGTGCTGTCGCCTCACAGCAAGAACGTCGCTCTCGGCTGGGCTGGGTCAGTTGGCGTTTCTGTGTGGAGTTTGCATGTTCTCCCTGCGTTCACGTGGGTTTCCTCCGGGTGCTCCGGTTTCCCCCACAGTCCAAAGACATGCGGTACAGGTAAATTGGGTAAGCTAAATTGTCCGTAGTGTATGAGTGTGTGGATGTTTCCCAGAGATGGGTTGCGGCTGGAAAGGCATCCGCTGCGTAAAATCGTGCTGGATAAGTTGGCGGTTCATTCCGCTGTGGTGACCCCAGATTAATAAAAGGACTAAGCCGACAAGAATATGAATGAATGAATGAATTATCGTTATTATTATTATTATTATTATTTTAAAAGCACTTACTGAATTAAACATTTTAAATATTAATAATAACATTATTATGTTACAAAATATGTATTATTGTTATAATTTTTTTATTGTTTTCATTAACATGAATTAAATACTATTCTACTATTAAATATTTCTTCTTGTTATTAATACTATTTTTTATTTTGCTTACTAAATAAAATATTATTTATAATTATTATTTTAAATTCCACTTAATTAAACATTCAAAATATGAATAGTATATTACAGAACATTAATTTATTTCTTTTTTATTATTATATTAACTCATTTATTTATTTTACTTACTAAATTAAACATTCACTGTTATTATTATTACTATTATTATTTTTAAATTACTGAATTAAACATTTTAAATATTAATACTGTTATTATATTGTAAAATATTCATTAATTGTTATTATTTCATTTATTTAGTTTATTTTTTAATTCCACTTACTAAATTAAACATTTATAATATTAATACTATTATTGTTATTATTATTATTATTATTATTATTATTATTATTATTATTTTAATTCAACTTACTGAATAAAACATTCAAAATATAAATATATATTTTTTATTACAAGACATTAATTATTATTATTACTACTATTTCTTAATTTTATTCCTTAGATTTTTACACAATTCCCATTACCAAATGAAACATTCACATATCAATGCTATATTATAAAATATTAGTATTTATTATTACTACTGCTATGATTGCCACTATTCATGTTGTGTCTATCGCTGCTGCTACGCTAAACGGACTGTGTTTGGAGCTCTCTGTTGCATAGATTCGCAATTTGCATTTTTATTATCAAATACCTCCACTTTCACTAAATACTACTTAGGGGAACAATCCCTAAATACATTTTTTACAACATTTAGCACTTTATACAAATAAATCTACTTTAAAAACGTTCTGTCCCTCGAGCATCCGCCTGTTGTTTGTAGTTTTGGCCTGCTAGCATCGCTAGTCAGCTAAAGCTACCGACTGCTTTCATTCCCTAATTTTCTCACTTACTGGCTTTGCTCGTTACCCTGTACGATGTCGCTTGTGTCTCTGTCCTTGTGTGCAGGAGAGACATCGATGGAGGCGCTGGACATGGAGCTGGGACGGCTGGATGAACGCATCCGCCTTCTGCAGGTGAGACGGGCTGAACTCACAAAGCAGCGGGCCTCGCTCGCTGTGTCCCGTGTGCCAGTCCGCTCATCTGAGGTAAGTGCACAATACAGCCGCGACACTCCGTCCACTTCAACCCCACGTGTTTCTCTGTCCAGGCCCAGCGCACCTAGGACGCGGTGTGCCCAGGGGTCGTTCACGCCGACACCCGGCTACCACGGCCCCTGGGTGCAGCCGCGTAGGGTGCTCAGGAAGCCCCGGGGCAGAGAGTCTCCTCCTCCCGTGTTCGAGATCTCCACGGAGAACCGCTTCGCCTCTCTCCGCGAGACGGGTCACGATGTGGCTATCATCGGTGACTCCATCGTCCGCCACGTCCGTCCTGCCTCCACTTCAGGTAATAAAGTACGCACATTTTGCTTTCCTGGTGCTCGCGTTAAGAATATTTCTACACAGATTCCGAGTATCCTGAGCGCTGGCGAGAGCCTCGGTGCCGTTGTCCTCCATGTGGGGACGAACGACACCGGGCTTCGCCAGTCGGAGATCCTGAAGAGGGACTTCAGGAGCCTGATCGAGACGGTTCGACGCACCTCGCCCGCCACGCAGATCATCGTTTCTGGACCGCTTCCTACCTACCGCCGAGGAAATGAAAGGTTCAGTAGACTTTTGCTCTGAATGAATGGCTATTAACATGGTGTAATGAACAGAAATTGCTCTTTGCTAATAACTGGAATCTTTTCTGGGAGCGTCCTAGGCTCTTCCGCGCTGACGGGCTGCATCCTAGTCGAGCTGGAGCTGAACTGCTGTCGGACAACATCTCTAAGATGCTTCGTTCTGTCTGACTAGTAAGTAAAAATTCACAAAATTCACATTTTACCCATATAGACTCCTGTTCGTCCAACTTAAATTATAGTAATACATGTCTAGCGTACCCAATAGAGACTGTGTCGGTTCCTCGTGTTATTAGATCAACAATTAAACGTACTGTGTGCTCTAGAAAAAATCTATTAAGAATAAAAGCTGAAAATCCAATAAAAAGTGATAATACAAACTTCGTAAGGCTTGGTCTCCTAAACATCAGGTCACTAGCACCTAAAACACTTATCATAAATGAAATAATAACAGATAACAATCTTAATGCACTTTGTCTCACTGAAACCTGGCTGAAACAAAATGACTATATTAGCTTAAATGAAGCTACTCCTCCAGGATTCTCATATAAGCATGAGGCTCGTCAAACTGGTCGTGGTGGTGGAGTTGCATCAATCTTTAGTGATATTCTTAATGTTAGTCAGAGAAAGGGACTTATGTTTAACTCTTTTGAAGTATTAGCTCTTAATGTTATGCTACCAGATATTATGCAAAAACCTATGATATCTCTCGCTATAATCACCATATATAGACCCCCAGGACCCTATGTCAATTTTCTAAAAGAGTTTTCTGATTTTATTTCTGACTTACTAGTTAAAACTGATAAAATACTAATTGTAGGAGACTTTAACATCCATGTAGATGACTCCAATGATACACTAGGGCTCGCCTTTATGGATCTACTACATTCACTTGGGATAAAACAAAATGCGGTTGGTCCAACCCATCGCTTAAAGCATACATTAGATCTAATATTGTCTTACGGAATTGAGGTCTTTGATGTAGACATTATAGCACAAAGTGATGATATTACAGACCACTACCTCTTGCTATATAAGCTGCGTTCACCTGAAATTATCAGATCTGCACCAATATACCGCCCTGGTAGGACTATCGTTCCATCCACTAAGGATGAATTCCTAAGTAACTTACCTGATCTTTCTTTAATTCGAAATACACCCGCAAACGTAAATGACCTTGATGTAGTAACCAGCAGTATGGATGCCATCTTTACTAGCACACTAAATACGGTGGCACCCATTAAATTAAAAAAGGCTAGAGAGAACAAAACTACACCATGGTACAATAGTCATACTCGCGCTCTCAAAACAGCAACCCGTGCCCTGGAACGTAAATGGAAAAAAACAAACTTAGAGGTTTTTAGAATTGCGTACAAAGACAGTATGTCCAGCTATAGGAGGGCTCTTAAATCTGCCAGGGCTGAGCACCTCCGCAAACTGATTGAAAATAATCATAACAATCCTAGATTTTTATTTAGCACCATTGCTAAATTAACAAATAATCAGTCATCCTTGGAACAAAATGTCCCACTGCATATTAGTAGTGATGACTTCATGAATTTTTTCAGTGATAAAATAGAAGACTTTAGACAGAAAATTGAAGATGTTAAACTTTCTGCACCACCTTATACTCCAGATCCAGTAAACATTCCACTGAATCATAATAACCTACAATGCTTCAAAATCATAGAACAGGAAGAGCTAGATAAAGTTATAAATAGTTCCAAACCAGCTACATGTACGTTAGATCCAATTCCAACAAAATTACTGAAAGATTTGCTACCTGTTATAGGAGAACCTCTCCTTAACGTTATCAACTCTTCTTTAGCTTTAGGCCATGTTCCAAATCCTTACAAGCTAGCTGTTATTAAACCTATTATTAAGAAACCACAACTGGACCCCAGCAACCTAGCTAATTATAGGCCTATTTCAAATCTTCCGTTTATGTCTAAAATACTAGAAAAAGTTATTTCTACCCAATTATGCTCCTTTCTGCAGATGAACAATATTTTTGAAGTGTTTCAGTCAGGTTTCAGGCCTCATCACAGCACAGAAACCGCATTAGTGAAAATAACCAACGATTTACTCTTAGCTGCTGACCAAGGGTGCATCTCACTATTAGTTCTACTAGATCTTAGCGCCGCTTTTGACACCATTGATCACAATATTCTCATAGACCGCTTATATTCTACAGGTGTCCAAGAACAGGCTCTTCAATGGTTTAGGTCATACTTAGCTGATCGTTACCAGTTTGTGAATATTAATGAACAGCTTTCACAAGTAAGACTGGTAAAGTACGGGGTCCCTCAAGGATCAGTTTTAGGCCCTTTGCTGTTTACAATATACATGCTTCCCCTGGGGGACATTATTAGAAAACATGGGATCAGTTTTCACTGCTATGCAGATGATACTCAATTATATATTTCAACTAAAACGGATGAGATGTCTAAACTGTCTAAGCTAACTGAGTGTATTAAAGATGTTAAAGACTGGATGACCAACAAATTTCTTCTCTTAAACTCAGACAAAACAGAATTATTACTTATTGGGCCTAAATCCTGCACACAGCAGTTCTCACAACTCGACCTGCAATTAGAGGGATACAAAGTTAGCGTTAGCTCTACTATAAAAGATCTGGGTGTCAGATTAGACAGCAATTTAACCTTTAAAAATCATATATCCCATGTCACAAAAACTGCCTTCTTTCATCTAAGAAATATTGCTAAATTGCGAAATATGCTATCCATCTCAGATGCAGAAAAGCTAGTTCATGCTTTCATGACTTCTAGGCTGGATTACTGTAATGCTCTGTTTGCTGGTTGCCCAGCATCCTCTATTAACAAACTTCAGCTAGTACAAAATGCAGCTGCCAGAGTTCTTACCAGGTCTAGAAAATATGATCATATCACCCCAATTTTATCCTCCTTACACTGGCTGCCTGTTAAGTTTCGTATTGAATTTAAAATATTGCTTCTTACCTATAAAGCCTTAAATAATCTAGCTCCTGTTTATCTAACCAACCTCTTGTCTCGCTACAATCTAACCCGCTCTTTAAGATCTCAAAACTCAGGGCTTCTTGTAGTACCTAGAATAGCTAAATCGAGTAAAGGAGGTCGAGCCTTCTCATTTATGGCTCCTAAACTCTGGAATAGCCTTCCTGATAATGTCCGAGGCTCAGACACACTCTCACAGTTCAAAACTAGATTAAAGACCTATCTTTTTAGCAAAGTGCATTACATAGCGGTATGACGCATGATGTGCCCCACACACGATTTTGCTTCTTGTTTATATACACTATGAACAGCAGCTACGCTAATTATTCTCCTTATTCTGTATTTCCACCTGGGGGTACTCATCTTGAGACCCTCAGACTATGCAGTGCCACTGATGCGATCCAAGACCAGCGACGAGACGATCCCAAGGTTCCCGGACCAGGCCGTATCCTGAGCTGCTGCTGTGGTGGTCATGATGGAGAGCATAAGACTGATTCCTGTGATGCTCCAAGGACAGACGTGTCTTCGCGGAGGTCCAGCTACTGCGCCTAGACTGCAGCTCTGCACAAGACGTTTGGCCATAGGAGAAATGGTCGTGCCCAACTGAGCCTGGTTTCTCTCGAGGTTTTTTAAATTCTTCACTTTCGCCAATTGGTGAAGTTTTTTCCTCGCCGCTGTCGCCACTGGCTTGCATGGTTCGGGATCTGTAGAGCTGCGCATCGATGGAATTGCTCCTCAGTGTTTGGACTCTCAGTAGTGATTATTAAACCACACTGAACTGAGCTAAACTAAACTGAACTTAAACACTGAAAACTGAACTGACACTTTTCAATTCACTATAAACTTCCATGTGAAGCTGCTTTGACACAATCTACATTGTATAAGCGCTATACAAATAAAGATGAATTGAATTGAATTGAATATTAGTGCAGCATACAGTTTTAATATTGTAATACTGTTTTACTGTTATTTTTAGCTAACACAATAGTGGATTAACTACAGGTACATTGCATATTATGCACAGAATAGAATAAGCAGTGTGTGAGAGTTTAAATCCAAACAACGTATGACATATCATCACACACTAATTATACGTATATTTTACACTCTATCTAAGTAACATTTGAAGTTAAATGTAGTTCGTCAAGTTCAAATACACCTTTCTGATGTCCAGTCAGACTTTCCTACATCCACTTGCTGTGTGAATGAGCAGGTCTCCTCTGACATCTGCTTTCTTTTAATAGACTGTGACTGTGTTCGACAGCCAAACTGCAGCACTCCATAAATAATAATCTATTTAAAGACGCTCCCTTACTCCCCCAGACACCAAAACAGAGCAGAAATGAGTTCCACTGCAAATGCTTAGTGTCTCAACACTTGCTACTTAACTAGATTCACGTTTAGGTAAGATGTAAAGAAAATCTGCTGTATTACAGGATGGAATTTCAGTCATTTGACCTTTCAGAAGGTCACGTTAAACATTGATTAAATTGGTTAATGGCTGACAAATGCTAGTCTCTTCATGAAGAAACACTACAATTGAATCTGTTTCTTTTTAATATATTTTTATTCAAATTCATTTTCATTCGGCTTAATTGCTTATTCATCAGGGGTCGCCACAGTGCAATGAACCGCCAACTATTCCAGCAAATTATTATTATTGTTATTATTATTATTATTATTATTAATAATGGTAATAGTAATAAAAGCAATAATGACTGGAGTAATACTTTTATTTAAAACTGACCCAAACTTTTGACCGGTAGTGTAAATACAGACAGGAGGTTAAGGAGTTGGCTGTCTGATGCAGTCACAACATCCTGAAGCTCAACACGCTCAAAACAGTGGAGATGATAGTGGACTTCAGGAGAAACCCCCCTGCTCTCCCCCCACTGAGCATCATGGACAGCATTGTGGCAGCAGTGGAGTCATTCAGGTTCTTGGGCACCACCATCTTTCAGGACCTGAAGTGGGACACTCACATTGACTCCATTGTCAAAAAAGCTCAACTTTCTTTGTCAGCTGAGGAAGTTCAACCTCCCAAAGGAGCTGCTGAAACAGTTCTACGCCTCCATCATTGAATCAGTCACCTGCACATCAATAACTGTCTGGTTTAGCTCCGCTTCCAAATCCGACCTCCGAAGACTACGTCGAATAGTTTGGACTGCTGAGCGAATCACCAGTACAACCCTCCCTACTCTCCAAGAACTGTACTTATCCAAAGCGAGCAAAATGGCTGCTGAAATCACTCTGGACTCCTCACACCCAGCACACTGCCTCTTTGAACTGTTACCTTCTGGTCGACGCTACAGAGCACTGCGCACCAGAACAGCCCGACACAGGAACAGTTTCTTCCCTCAGGCAATCCATCTCATGAACACTTGATGATAATAATTGTGGAACCAACATCACTACCTGCTATACACTTTTATACACACATACACTTATTTAACAACACACTTTACATGCCAATTTGCACATAACAGCTGCACATATAACGTTGTATATAGTAATATTCCTGTACATACACTTGTCAATTTGTATATTTGCATTCACTACTTACTTCTATTGTTAAAATATATTTATTATCTGTTTTTTTAGTCCTGTCTCTGTAATTCTGTTGCACTGTAGAAGCTCTGTCACCAAAACAAATTCCTCGTATGTGTGAACATACCTGGCAATAAAGCTCTTTCTGATTCTCAATTATTTATTCATTCATTTTCTTTTCGGCTTAGTCCCTTTATTAATCTGGGGTCACCACAGCGGAATGAACCGCCAACTTATCCAGCATATGTTTTACACAGCGGATGCTCGTCCAGCTGCAACCCATCACTGGAAAACACACATACACACTAATTCACACACATACACTATGGACAATTTAGACTATGCAATTCACCTATACCACATGTCTTTGGACTGTGGGGGAAACCGGAGCACCACAAGGAAACCCACGCCAACAAGGGGAGAGCATGCAAACTCCACACAGAAATGCCAACTGACCCAGCCGAGGCGCGAACCAGCGACCTGCTCCACCGTGCAGCCATGGTGTATATATATCTGAAATAATGTTTTTACATTATAAAATCTGTCGGTTTTAAATAAAAATATTCGGCTGCTCGCGTCACTCGTTTAATGTCAGGTAGCCTTAAACTGCAACTCGTGCTGTACTGAGCAGATGCACGTCACTTCATTAATATAGCAGCTGTTTTTCGACTGAAGTAAATTTATTTTTGATGTCTTGGTCACACTACTTGGAGGGCCGGAACAAATTGCCTTGCGGGCTGCCAATTGAATAGCCCTGCTCTATGGTTTCTCTACATATGGAGAGCATCACATCACCTTCCTGCGTTTGTCGGAAATTACGTGACACCACTTGGCCCGATGCACCTGACCTGAACCAATCGAGGAAAATAAATATATTTATGCTTTTTTGGAGACAAACATTTTGGACAACGCTTGAACAAAATTTAAGACCTCATAAAAAGGCTTCCTAGTCAGGATCTCGGTTTAACGTCACATCCGAAAGACGGCGCTCACTGAGCAGTATAGAGTCTCTTTCATTATACTGGGACGTTACAACCCACACAGACCACAGGTTGAGCGCCCCCTGCTGGCCTCACTAACACCACTTCCAACAGCAACCTAGCTTTCCGATGTGGTCTCCCATCCAGATACTGACCAGGCACAGCCCTGCTTAGCTTCAGTGGGCGACCATGTGAGAGTTGCAGAGTGCTAGCTACCGGCATTACACATTGGACGCAACTTTGTTTAGAACTACAAATGCAGGTAAAAAGTGTTAACAAACATTGCGTGAGACCAACGGTTAAGCGGAGAGGCTTCAGTTTTACAGTTTTTAAATGTTTTACGTGTGAGACGCTTCAAAAGAATCAAACATAAGGGTCACGCACATCAGTCAATCAGGTGTTTACATAGAAAAACAATGCAAAAATAGTACATTGGAATTTAAAAAAAACATCTGCATAATCTGGTCCTGCAGGTGATTGAAATGTGATGTAATGTATGCTTCTGTACCGTGTTGATGTGACTCCTCATTTCAGCCCTCTGTATTTCCCACGCCGCTCTCTCATTGGCTAACGCCTGCTGCAGCTGCCAGCGTCGCCCCGCCTCCTCCCGAAGCTCCGCCCTGAACTCCTCTAGCAGAGACCGCAGTGCATGCAGAACACGCCGACTCTCACACACCTGTACAGAGAAAACAATATTACTGCTCAGAGGATCCTCTTTTATCACTTTTTAACAATTATTATTTTATTATTATTTTTAATATTCATTTATTAATTTCCCTTCGACTTATTTTAATAGTTAATATTTGTTCAGTTCCCTAGTTATCTAGCTGGGGACTGTTTTTGCTCTTATTAGGGCACCCCTGTGTAACAATGATGTGACACTGACAACAGGGGTGCAGATCCAAACGTAGGTTTAATAGAGAGGTCAGGTAAGCAATGGTCAACACAAGGGCAAACAGATGTATGCAGGCAATCCAGAGTCGTAGTCAGATACACAGGCAGATGGACAGAAGGCAGGCAGCAGACAGGGATAAACAGATAAACAAGGTGAGGACCAAAACACGGCAAAGCAAGACAAGGGAAACGCGTTGTAATGTCACTAAACAGTAAACAAGACTCAGCAATGAGTGTCTGAAAGTGAGCCATATATATGTGTGTGTATTCAGTACTTGAGCAGCATCAGCTGTGTGTTTGCAATCAGTCAGGATCAGGAATCGGTTGAGTGTGTGTGTGTGTGTGTGTGTAGTGCATGACTGGTTCTTGTAGTCCATTTACCAGCAGATTTGTAGTCCTATGTGATCTGTGTGTTTACCAGCGATCTGCACAGGCTGGATCGCTGGTGATCGTGACACCCTGGTTGGTGCGATGACGCACGAACAAAATGGCGCCACTTGTAGCTTCATTTGCGCTTTTCTTGCACATTATTAGCCTTGTCAGCCAAGAAAATAGCAACTTTTCATTTTCCATCAGTCTTAGTACACTATGCAACAACAGAAGAGTCAAGCTTTAAATCGTAAAACTATCAAAACACTTTTTGGAACTTTTTGAACGAGATGCTAATGGTCTAATCCGATTCAATGATCTATGCTAAGCTAAGCTAAAAGTGCTCCCGCCAGACTCGAAGATCAGCTGAATGGATAAAAAAATGGTAAAATTCAACTGTTTAACTGTACAATGAGCCTATTTCCAGAAAAAGTGGAATGTTCCTTTAACCTTTTCTGGGACACTCACTAAAAAAAAAAACTTTTAAAATAGCATCACATGGTCCCTTTAATAGACTCAGTGGTGCAGAAATAACACACTGTAAAGGTAATGAGCGATGGTTCAATAAGCCAATATCTTACTAGGGTTGTTTGTATGTTGGCTGTGTCAGCAAAAGCACAAAACCACAGCGTCAATGAAGCCGACTGCACTGGGCCAAAAGTGTGTGTTCAGCATAAACGTCTTATTATATTGAAAATCATTCATGTACATGCTGAGAAATAAATGAGCAAAACTAGATGAGCAAAAAAAAGGCCACATGCATCCAAATAAGATGACGATGTGGCAGCTTTTAAACATTTGCAAAAATAAAGTGGTTTACAAACTGGCGCACTTAGCGGAGGTAAATAATAGAGTAGATCTTTATATAGAGCTGACAGACTGCTGGTGTGTTTTAATATTTACTGCGGTAAACAGGAGAGAATTTAAGGCGAATATTTGACATCCTGCTGTGGTAGAGCTCCATGAATAATCGTTAAAAGAATGCAATCTGCAATTTTACAAGTTTTTATTAGTTAATCAATTTACTAGCATGAACTGATTATGAACAGTACCTGTACAGCATTTTATTAATCACAGTTCAACATTTACTAATGCCTTATGAACATCCAAATTCATGCATATTAGTTCATGCACTGTGAGTTGACATGAACTAACAAGGAACAACTGTACTGTCATCACGGACATGAACAAACACTGTAATAAATGTATTGCTCATTGTTTGTTCATGTTAGTAAATGCATTAACTAATACAACCTTATTGTAAAGTGTTACCAATTGCATTTGATCCAAGAGTGATCAGTCACTGTGTAGAAATATTAAACAGTTTGAGTCTGTTTTAATATTATTATTCATTATTTCACAGAAATAATGAGCTGCTGTTTACACTAATGTGTTTTGATACGGTTGGTAACCGCATTGTAACCCCATGGTAACCTTTGATTTGGCCCGCCATCCCATCTGTGAAGACAGGGAGAATGATGGGGGTTTTGAGATTCCATCATTCATTCATTTTCCTTCAGCTTAGTCCCTTTATTAATCAGGGGTTGCCACACAGGAATAAACCACCAACTTATCCAGCATACGTTTTACGCAGTGGATGCCCTTCCAGATGCAACCCAGCACAGGGAAACATTCATAAACTCTTGCTTTCACACCCACACATACACTGCGGCCAATTTAGCTGTTCCCCTATAGTGCATGTGTTTGGACTGTGGGGGAAACCGGAGCACCCGGAGGAAACCCACGGCAACATGGGGAAAACATGCAAACTCCATACAGAAATGCATACTGACCCTGCCGGGGTTCAAACCAGCAACCTTCTTGCTGTGAGGCAACAATGCTACCCACTGCAGGGGTGCTCAACCCTATTCCTGG
>CAIGQZ010001210.1:5375599-5401796 GCA_903798205.1 Danio tinwini
CAAAATATAGTCTTTTGCGTTAAACAGAATAAAAAAACTCAACATTTTTTTAACCTTTAAAAGTGTCTTTCTTCAGTTAGGGAGATATTTTGAAAAATGCTGAAAACCTGTAACCAATGACTTCCATATTGTTAGCTTTTCCTGCTATCTAAGTTGACCTTTTTCAGCTTTCTTTAGTCTTTTGCATTCAACCGAATAAAGAAACTCATAATAACCACTTTAGGGGGAGTAAATAGTGAGTAAATGACCATTTTTACCTTTATGAGTGCCTATCTTCAGTTAGGGAGATGTTTTGAAAGATGCTGGAAACCTGTAACCATTGACTTCTATTGTGTTCATTTTTTCTGCTATGGAAGTCAACAGTTACAGGTTTTCAGCGTTATTGTAAAGTTTAGGGTGACTAAAATGGTGAGTAAATTTCCATTTTTTGGTGAATGTTCCCTTTTAAAAAAATGAGAGAAAGTGAAAGAAAATAAAGAAAGATGCAGCAGGGCTACAAGACGAAGAAGAGCGCAAAAAGAAAGACCAACTTAAAGATGATGGCGTAGGAGAGAGACGAGAAGAGGACGAGAATGAGGAGGAACAGGATTATGGGCTGAAACATCTGGGGATGAAATGAGGGACGGAGAAAGAGAAAGAGAGAGAGAGAAGAAAGGGGGGAAGGGGGAGAAAAGAATGCAAAACACTGGTTATGAAGCGCATGCGATGGGGATACATGAGTCTTACAACCAATAACCCAAAATGTGCAGTGACGGTACGATTCAAGTCTAATGGTGTCTAATGCTGACAAATCCAAGATCCAGTCTAAACCATCCTCACATTTTACACAATAGATAATAAACTAATGATATCTTAAAGCAAATTTATAATAGGATTTTCCTTATGAAATAATGCTAATAATAATAATAATGCTAATAATAATTACATTTTTATTAATATTATTAATAATATTATTATTAATAATAATAATAATAATAATAATAATAAATATTAATTATTAATATTAATAATTAAAATGTATTAATATTAATATTATATATATATATATATGTGTGTGTGTGTGTTTATATGTAATTGTACAATATACTTCACATCGTATTTCATAAATATTAGTTTTATCATCAGCCAGTATTTTAATAAGCCAATATTACCAATTCCAGTAACTAAAATATTAAATGTAATTATTGTCATTAATAATTATTACATTTGTAAAAATATTTATGTTATTAATAAAATAATTATGAATTAAAATTGTATTTATAAAAATCTGAACTGTTAAATAAAGTGATAAAATTATGCATTTTACAAACATTATTTGACTTTTAAAGATTTTGCTTATTAAAATAAAAAAATTATGTAAAATAAAGATTATGCCATTACATATTACTACATAACCTCTATTTTAATAATTAATTTGAAAAAAAATTACAAATTAATCACAACTAAATTGAGTTTAGTAAATTAATATCACCAGCTTATTAATTAAAATTTGTAACTACAGCTGAAGACAAAATTATTCGCTCTCATGTGAAATTTCAATTCTTTTTCAAATATTTCCCAAACACTGCTGAACAGATCATGGATATTTTTCACAGTATTCCTTGTTATATTTTTCTTCTATAGAAAGTCTCAAATATATATATATAAATTCATTCATTCATTTTCTTTTTGGCTTATTCCCTTTATTAATTAGGGGTCGCCAAAACGGAATGAACCGCCAATTTATCCAGCATATGTTTTATGCAAGGGATGCCCTTCTAGCTGCAACTCGTCACTGGGAAACACCCATGCCGATTTCCAATTGTCTTGTTTAACAAAAATTTGTTGCAATTTTTTTAAAGTTTTGAGAGCTAAAGTGGCAGTGTGCCGATTATTTTTTAAACACCCATGCACACTCATTCACAACGGACACTTTAGCTTACCAAATTCACATATAGTGCATGTCTTTGGACTTGTGGGGGAAACAAGAGAACCCGGAGGAAACCCACGCCAACACCGGGAGAACATGCAAACTCCACACAGAAATGCCAACTGACCCAGCCGGGGCTCGAACCAGCGACCTTCTTGCTGTGAGGCGATCGTGCTACCCACTAAGCCATCGTGACACCCCTTGTATATAAATAATTTGGAATAATATTACAATAATAATAATAATAATAAACATGTAAAAACTGCAAATGTCAATATTATTAGCCTCCTTCAAAAAAAATAAAAATAAATAAATTGTAATGATTTTTTGCTCATTAAAATTACATACAATTAAAAAAAGCATGTAAAACTGCAAAGGTCAATATTAATAGCCCCCTTAAGAAAATAATTTTGTTTTAATTTAAAATCAATAAACTAATTACCCGAATTAATTTAAGTCCAATACATTAATTGTATTTTAATATTTAAAAATAACACTATTTTTTGTTGTTGATAATTTTAGTTTATTATTTAAAGGTTTAAATTTGCTTATTAACAATAGCTTGTCAAGCTAGTACATCCTAGTAAACTTTTAAACCTCATCAAAACAAACACCTTATTTTTGGCATGAGAACAGAATGATATTACATTACTGAATATTTATTGATAATCTGTTGATAATACACCATTGATGCACTACAATTGATTATCCATGCAAACAGTTGACGTCAGACTGGCCCTCCTGAATTATTAGCCCCCCTGTATATTTTCCCCCCAATTTCTGTTTAACAGATAGATTTTTTCATCACATTTCTGAACATAATAGTTTTAATAACTCATTTCTTATAGCTGATTTATTTTATCTTTGCTCTAATGACAGTACATAATATTTGACTAGATATTTGTCAAGATACTAGAATTCAGCTTAAAGTTACATTTAAAGGCTTAATTAGGTTAATTAGGCATTGTATAAGGATGGTTTGTTCTGTAGACAATCAAAACAAATATTGCTTAAAGGGGCTAATAATTTTAACCATAAATGGCTTTAAAAAATTTAAAACTGCTTTTATTCTAGCCAAAATAAAACAAATAAGACTTTCTCCAGAAGAAAAAATATTATCAGACATACTGTGAACATTTCCTGAATCTGTTAAACATCACTTGGGAAATATTTGAAAACATCACAGGAGGGCTTTATATTGTACTACTGTATATATGCTTCTTGACAATAATAATAATAATGCTAAAAGCTTTTTGGCTGAAGCTCATAAAACAGCTCTACGGTGGGATGTTGACGGGGTCTTGGGTTTGGCAGCTCAGCCAATAAAGCAGCCAATCAAAAGCTTTAAATAAACACCAGCTCTGTTTTCATCAAAGCCTTCACACGTGAGAGATGAACAGGCCGTGACTTTTCATGCTGGATGAACAGTGTTTTTTGAGTGACCCAAATCAGAAAAAGATTAACCAATGATGACCTACACCAATCAACATGAGCCACAATAAGCCAATCAAATCAGAGCACAGCAATAGGAAAATGCTTGAAATCTGGCACAGCCAATGATGAAATGTTCCCTTGATCTAAATGTAAAATATCCGACCCATCATTTTTTAAAACAGGTTATTTGTAGACTCATGATGCCATAAAGCAGCTTCAAAGCATAAAGCAGAAATAAAAGAAGCTATAAGCAGTTCAATGGCAGGTAGCTTTCTTAGATTATTTAGCAGCATATATTTATATATATATATATATATATATATATATATATATATACAGTACATCATTCCAGACACAGTTGGATTAATCCTGAGAATCATCAACCACATTAATCACATTTAACATACAGTATATTGACCTTATTCTTCAAGGACGAGCGGGCGGGCGCAGCCATTGGACTTTTGGTTCGAGATTTATATTCTCAAAGGCTGTGTCCAAAATCACCTACTACTAAATGACTCATTGGATTTACACATTTAAGTGTTTGCAAACAATGTATATGGGCTGAAACAAATTGAGTATGAATTGAACAATACTAAATTGAATTTGTTTGTTTAAATTTAGTCCAGGTGACACAGTGGCGCAGTAGGTAGTGCTGTCGCCTCACAGCAAGAAGGTCGCTGGTTCGAGCCTCGGCTGGGTCAGTTGGTGTTTCTGTGTGGAGTCTGCATGTTCTCCCTGCGTGGGTTTCCTCCGGGTGCTCCGGTTTCCCCCACAGTCCAAACACATGCGCTATAGAGGAATAGGGTGGGCTGAATTGTCCGTAGTGTATGAGTGTACGAGTGTGTGTGGATGTTTCCCAGAGATGGGTTGCGGCTGGAAGGGCATCCGCTGTGTAAAATCATGCTGGATAAGTTGGCGTTTCATTCCGCTGTGGTGACCCCGGATTAAAAAAGGGACTAAGCCGAAAAGAAAATAAATGAATGAATGAATAAATTTAGTCCATATACATAGTTTGCAACCACTTACCTTAAAAAAATAGTAAATACAATGAAATTTCTTTTCAGTACTACATTTAGCCGGCAGCTAGCTCTCTTCAACTCTCACATGGTCGCCCACTGAAGATAAGCAGGGCTGCACCCGGTCATTAAGTTAGGTTGCTGCCAGAAGTGGTGTTTTGAGACCAGCAGAGGGCGCTCAACCTGTGGTCTGTGTGGGTCCTAATGCCCCAGTATATTGATGAGGACTCTATACTGCTCAGTGATTGTCGTCTTTCAGATGAGACGTTAAACCGAGGTTGTTAAAAAAATCCCAGGATGTCTTTCAAAAAAGAGTAGGGGCTTTATTTTAATGTTCTAGGCGCAAAGTCTAAAGCATAGGGCGCAAAGTCATTTAGGGCGTGCCCGAATCCACTTTTGCTATTTTAAAGGGCCTTGAAACCCCCCCTGTCTCAGCAGGGTGTTTTCACACCTCTAGTTAGGAAAAAGTCAGGAAAGTGGGCGTGTCCAGCTCTGTTTAGGTGGAAGTGTCGAGGGAGGGAAAGAAGGAAGGATTTGCAAATATGGGAGCTTCCATTTGGGCACGCGCTGATTTTTACAGAGGCCAGGTAAACAGTGTTGCCAGATTGGGCGGTTTTGAATCTGATTGTGCAGGTAAAAAATTTGCTACATCTGGCAACACTAGAGGCAAAACAAACACACAGATGCAGGGCAGAAAGACAGTGACTGTGTTTACATGGACATTAATCAAATTATTTGCCAAATTATTTTGACTTTTTGACTTTAACTGCAGTTTGGCACTTTCACTTTTTATTTAGGAACATTTCCTGCATGTCCCCCATGACAAACGAGAGAAACTGCTGGAGAGTGGAGTTTTAATGGAGTGTTTGATACCGCATGGCGAATGGGAGAAAAATATCCACCCCATTTCTCTGAAACTTAGATGCACTCGGTAGGTAGTGTCAGAAAGCCATGTGTGTATAGACTATGCTGTCACAAAATGCAGTGAAAAGGAGTAAAGGAGACGAGTGGGAAATCCAGATTTAATCACTTCCAGATGCGAAAAGCTCTCGGGTAAAAATGTTCCTTACAAACGCATTTCTGTCGCAGGCTCTGTAATCCACACGTGAGTCCAACTGCGCTCTCATATCGAGGAAATGAAAACAAAACCTTTGTTGCAGCACATTAATAAACGCAGCACATTAATAAACACAACACTGATGACCCATGTCTCCAAATACTCGTTCTTTCACTTGTTTTGGCAACACAACATGGCGTCTCTCTGTCGTCTGAACACTGTTACAGGTAAAACAGTCTTCGAAGCTATCATGCATATTAATGAAGTTGCACCTCATACACAATAGAGCTCGCTGATTGGTTTGAACCAAGTCTTTCTCATGACAGAATCACACTCAGAGACGTCACGATGTACTCGCCGGTACAGACATCCACTCTCCACGCTGGACTACACACAAGTCTCTAATCGCCGTGACGCAGCTTCAAACATTTGTTTCAAACCGGCAAAACCAATTTGCTCAAAATAACACAAAAACAAGTAATTTTCAATTTTTTGTGCAATATATGTGTCTTAATAGTGTTTATAACAGCGTGGGACACATATTTCACTGTCAACAGCTCAAAACATGTGTTTTGGTGTTTCGTGACCCTTTAAAGATGGATAAATATGCTTTGCGCCCCGGCGCATAGTCTAACAGGATAGTGCTTATTCGCTTAATGAGTTATAGGTGTGTTTTGAGAATTCCCTTTAAGGGTGTTGCGTCGTGCCATGGCACATTCGCTTCACTAGTGAGAAAACAGTTAAACAGAGCATCTGCAGCAAGGATAAAGAACGAGCCTCCTCCATTCGGCCTCTTTACTTGCACTTTCTTTTTCTCTCTTTCGCGGATAAGGAAACGTGTTGTATGCACAGACATCCATTAGCCTACATAACTAATTTTGTTTATTAAGCACAAAGATTTGTTTCAAAACTATTTCTGAATTCAGTTCTAATTTCAAGCAAACCAATAAATGAACAATAATAACGAAGTGTGGTCAAAACACTGAGTTATATCCAAACACACAAGCTAAGCTCCATATGGTCCAAAACCTGACAGGTGGACAAATCTTAACTTGTTTTTAATAAAACAAATATGAATATGCATATAATAAATAATTCTGCTAATAATAATAACATTATACTAATGCAAGTTGTTGTGAATAAACTGAAAAAGCCCCCGAGATGATGAAGGCATGCAGGCAGTGGTTTTTATATTTATGTAGAAAGTAATAATTTTTGCAATATTTTAATCCTTTAAATCTTTTTCATTTGTAAAGATATTTACGAATTGCTCTACATCCTGCGTGTTTTAAGCAATGTGTAAGCGAGGCGCACAACTAATGTGCTCTGCGCTGGACTACAGACCTGCTTTTCAGGTCTTTTCACTTTAGTTCCTCAAAATAGCAACGCACATTGTTTTATAATGTCTCTTTTGGTTTCATTGTCCATGTTCACCTTGCTTCAATTTGACATTTTTGTCCCAGCCAGATACATATATGATTGTATATGTTATTCATATATGCCTTGTATTTTATTTTTTATGAACCTTCCACAAATATTTTGATCAATGTTAGATGGGTGGGGTGGGTGGTAGGGTTTTGAGTTCCTTTTTGTAGTAATCTAAATTCACTGTAAGTACTTTCAAAAGAATTTTGATATATGGTATATCTCTTTGTAAGGATGTAGGCAGTACTGTATGTAATGTATGAAGGTTTTTCAATGGAAATGAAAATAAAGAGTTACAAAAAAAATAGCAACGCGCCACCAATGCGCCTTAACACACCTTTTTTCTAGACCGGAACAAACATGAGTCCACAAAGTAGCGTAAATGGATTTGCTGTTTAAACAACGTAGTGGAAAACAGGAAAATTAAGGTTGCGTTGGTCTAAAACAGCAACACGTCAGGGCAAACACGTCTTGCGCCTTTTTGCACCAGGTGTATGATAGGGCCCTAAGGGTTTAACCCCGGCATCCTGGTAAAATTTGCCCACTGACCTCTGTCCATCCCCATATCATAATTTGCTTCATCACTCTGTCTCCTCTCCACCATTCAGCTGGTGTGTGGTCTGGTGCAATAAGGCTGCTGTCACGTCATCCAGGTGGATGCTGCACGCTGTTGGTGGATGAGGAGACCCCCCAAAAAATGTGTAAAGTGCTTTGAGTGTCCAGAAAAGCGCTGTGTAAATGTAAGGAATTATTAATGTTATTATTGTTACTACATTTGAATTGGAATTTACTACATGAGCGTTAGAAAAGTACGTTTTATATTCAGTATGAATGTGAATAGTATGAATGGAATTGGGACATACTACATTCGCCATTTGTCATCATGACCTACCCGCGTCAGTTGGGTTGCTTCAATCCTATCCATAAAATCTCTTGTGGTGCATTATAGCAGTGGTCCTCAACCACCGGGCTGTGGATTAATTGGTACCAGGCTGCACAAGAAATCCTTAATTATTTCCACTTTATTTATTATTTGAGTCTAAACAATCTTTTATTTTGAAAGGTCTTTTATTTAAAAAAAATTAGCCTATTCTCTTGATTACATCTCGGTCACTTGAGCGCCCAAATTAAACCCACAAAAAGCAAAATGAGTAAAAAACAGACGTCTTTGGAAAGTTTCTTTCCGAAGCGGAAAGGCCCAGTGAAGGACCCACAAACTGCCAGGATCTGCAATCCATTTGTCAACAAATCAGGTGAATCTAGCATGGCTGTGCAAGAAGATAAACTGATGGAGATCACAAATGACGGCAGCCTTTTAGGGGCCGTTCGCATATCGCGTCTTTTCTAGACTTCGCTTAAGTTCGTTGTTTTCAATGGAGGTGCGCGGCTTGCACCTTCCAGATGCACCCAGTGGAATAAATCCTGCGAGCGCACCGCGAGTCGCGTGACAAGAATTGACCGATCAGCTTCAGCTTGTTTGGAATATACACATTATAGTAAGTTATCTCAGTGCTTTGTAATTTTCTCCGCAAATAAAACATGTGTCAGAGTTCTAGCAATGTTTTGTCAGCTTGTCATCCTCTGAGAAAACAAGACCTACAACCTACAAACCCACCCACAACCTCCCCACCCCCCACCCGTTTATTGGATGCGCACTTCAATATCTCGCAGGAAGTAGTAGGTTATCCGGATACTTCTTGCATACTTATTTTCCAATACTATAATTCGGACATACTACTCGGCTCGCATACTATTTTTAGTGTAATATAAAGTAGGGAAATGTGCGATTTCAGACACAGCCATAGTAATGGGAGAAACAAAGCTTTTCGAAGGTTCAAGACGCTTCACAGAATTATTTTCTTAATGCTTTGAAACACCACATGCTAGGGACCCCTGCTGGTCAGAACCATGTAAATGCAACAAAAACGTTGACTTTTTCAAAATATTGCAAACTTTTTGTATTTATATATACAGCTGAAGTCAAAACTATTGAATTTTTTCTTCTTAAATATTTCCATATTGATGTTTAAGAGCAAAGAAATATTTCTCAGTATTTCCTATAATATTTTTTCTTCTGGAGAAATTCTTATTTATTTTATTTCGGCTAGAAAAAAAGCAGTTGATTTGTCTATTTTGGTAAAATAAGTGTAATCTAGAGGCCTTTGCCTTTCATATAAGCCACTTCTGATACCAAATGATCAACTAGAAGTCAAGTTATTATATGCTGTTCCTAAAACTTGGATAGGCGACAAGACTTTTTTCAGGTACTGTATAATTATGACCGTTTTCTGCCATTTATTATTCCCATAGGAAACTGAATGGGAAAAAAACAATCACAGTAACGAACGCACTTTCGCATCGCAGAATAAGGTCAATAGAAACACAGACATTCAAGTGTGTTTATTCAGAGAGGTCACATGAAGCCTTATTATGTACTGTAGGTTATCCTGAAAACAGAAGCGCACTGTAAGCACTTCTTATCTGCTGTCTAGTTTCTCATACTAATGGCTGCATGCACCACATATGTTGCGTCAGCATTATCTGCTAGATAAACTCCAGCTGATGACAAACATGTGTAGCTGTCGGTTTATCTAATGTTTGTATGCATCATGCCTTCAGCAGGGTCCAACATTTACAAGTGCCAATAAAGTAAATAGTCAGTTTAATTATTTGGTTTTTATTAGCTTCTATCAACTCAAGTTTGACTAATGCATCAATTAATTTCACAGCGTTCCTGCTGAAAACCTGACATTAGGCATGCAGTTGAAGTCAGGATTATTCGCACTCCTGTGATTTTTTTTTCTTTTTCAAATATTTCCCAAATGATGTTTAACAATGAATTTTTTATAGTATTTCCTATATTTTTTCTTCCAGAGAAAGTCTTTTTTGTTTTATTTCGGCTAGAATAAAATCAGTTTTTAGTAAAAAAATAAACATTTTAGGGTCAATATTAATGGCCCCTTCAGCAATATTGTTTTTGATTGTCTACAGAACAAACCATTATTATACAATGACTTGCCTAATTACCCTAACTTGCCTAATTAACCTAATTAAGCCTTTAAATGTGACTTTAAGCTGAATACTAGCATCTTGAAAAATATCTAGTCCAATACTATGTGCTGTCATCATAGCAAAGATAAAAGAAAGCAGTTATTAGAAATGAGGGCTTATAATTCCTGCTTCAACTGTATATCTTATCATGCAATATATGGAAATGAGCTCAATAGTTCTTGATTGCTGTGCATCAGTGTATTTACAATCAAAATAATGATAATATTTATTTTTCATAAAAAAATATCTGAATGTTGGTGCGATGTGCTGGTGTGGTGGGTAGCACTGTCACCTTACAGCAAGAAGATCGCTGGTTCGAGCCTCGGCTGAGTCAGTTGGCATTTCTATGTGGAGTTTGCATGTTCTCTCCGTGTTGGTGTGGGTTTCCTCCGGGTGCTCCGGTTTCCCCCACAAGTCCAAACACATGCCTATAGGGGAATTGGGTGAGCTCAATTGGCCGTAGTGTATGTGTGTGAATGATAGTGTATAGGTGTTTCCCAGTGATGGGTTGCGGCTGGAAGGGCATTCGTTGTGTAAAACATATGCTGGAATAGTTGGCAGTTCATTCTGCTGTGGTGACCCCCTGATTAATAAAAGGACTAAGCTGAAAAGAAAATTAATGAATAATTGAATGTTATAAACGTATTAGTAGCTTCCATGTAAATAATGGTATATTTACTATAGTATGGGTTATAGTATGGGCACTATAGTATTTGTTATGACTTACTATAGTATTTTTTCATGTGGCTGCCTAACAGTTAAAAAAGGATCTGCTATAGCAGCTGGCCAGTGTGACACTTACATCACTATGTTAAACATGTTTTGTTATAGTTCTTGATACCTTGCATTTGTTTTGTTACCATTTACTATTATTATTTTGTTTAGTAAATATGTCTTCACATTCCAATTGCAATGCAGAATCAGTAAATAAGTTGTTAATAAAGAATAAAATTTTCTGTGTTCTTTAAATAAGTGCACTTGCATTTTACCAGCATTACTTGCATTCATTTCTAATAACTGATTTATTTTATCTTTGTTATAATGACAGTACATAATATTTGACATTTAAAGGCTTAACTAGGTTAATTAGGCAAGTTAGGGTAATTATTAGGGCCAGACGGAATCTGTGGATGTTCCTTGCTATTTCTGCAGAGAATTTTGGTAAAAATCTGCGATTTCTGCGGAATTATTTTAGGAGTACCATAACAAAAAATTTGAAATCTGAAAATGTGAAATAAAAAATAATATCTTTTTAACTTTTATTTAATGTTTAAAATGCAAATCCAATTAGATTAACAGTAAATAGTTAACTGTAAGTAAATAAACAGAAAAAAAAATCTGCGGAATTCTGCGGAAAATCTGCTAAAAATCTGTGGAAATCTGAGAAAAATCTGCGGAATTCTGCGGAAAATCTGCTAAAAATCTGCAGAAAATCTGAGAAAAATCTGCGGAATTCTGCGCGCGCAGATTCCATGTGGGCCTAGTAATTAGGCAAGTCATTGTATAACAGTTGTTCATTCTGTAAACAATCGGAAAAAATATTGCTTAAGGGGGCTAATAATATTGACCTTACAATGTTTTTTTAATGTTACAATGTTTGTCTTTTAGTCTAGCCAAAATAAAACAAATAAGACTTTCATCAGAAGAAAAAATATTGTAAGAAATACTGTGAAACATTTCTGAATCTGTTAAACATCACTTGGGAATTTTTTACTTAAACTATTTACACACACACACACACACACACACACACACACACACACACACACTCACACACACACACACACACACACACACACACACACACACACACACACACACACACACACACACACACACACACACACACACACACACACACACACACACACACACACACACACACACACACACACTCATGGCTAGCAAGTAGTTTTTATTTTACTCACAACTAAATGTTGGACTCTGCATTTCCATGATAAGCAAACAGCACCATGTGAAGCAATGCTGGAAATACTCCTATCACCACGACAGGAGGATTGTGGGAATGAGTAGGAGGCAGGTACAGACGCAGGTGGTTATAAGTAGAATTGAGGGTGCTCATATAAAAAAAATACTATAGTGAATAATAGTGAATACTATAGTGTTTTGGAACCATGCTATATTGAAGTTCTTAAGTTATCTGTCGTAGTAATTCTATAGTTGCTAAACTAACGCAACAACTATTGTAATATAAACACCTGACCCATTATTACACTCATTAATTTATTTTCCTTCAGCTTAGTCCCTTTATTCATCTGGGGTCGCCACAGTGGAATGAACCGCCAACTTATCAACCATATGTTTTACACAGCGGAAGCCTTTCCAGCTGCAACCCAGTACTGGGAAACACCCACACACTTATTCACACACACACACACACACACACACACACACACACACACACACACACACACACACTACGGCCATTTTAGTTTATTCAATTCACCTATAGCAAATGTGTTTGGACTGTGGGGAAACCCGGAGGAAACCCACGCCAACACGGAGAGAACATGCAAACTCTGCACAGAAATGCCAACTGGCCCAGCCGGGACTCAAACCAGCAACCTTCTTGCTGTGAGGCCACAGTGCTAACCACTGAGTCACTGTGTAACACTGCTATATTATACTACAATACAAAACAATTTACTATAGTAAAAACTAAAGTGTATCTGATACAGTTAATCAGTTTACTATAGGTCATACTACAGTACTCTGCTGCATTCATTACCAAAAAGTTGCAATAGTATAATGCTAATCGTATTATACACTTCACTATAGTATGCTTCAAAAGCACTACAGTATTTACTATAGTATTCTTGCATATGGGGGATTATTTACTGCCAGGAAAGGAGAGGGAAGGGCATCTTGGTTGAGCTGGATGGCACTCAGGCAGGTATGGGTAAAGGAAATGTGCAGTGCATTGCGGGATGTGTAGTATTCCACATCATGTGCCCTATTAAATACTGCACATTTTGGCAAACTGTACATTTAAGTACAGTCATCAGGGTAGCCCATGCATGCAGAATATTTAGTACATAATGCACACGGCAAAAATAGCATCAGCAGTTTTAATGCTGGGGAACACTGTGTAAGTGGACCGGTTCAATGCCTGCATTTATGCCAAAGGTTATGTGGAGGTTATTCATTTCAACCGCTTTAGTGTCTCCTGCTGTGTCATTAATCTGAGAGCGGGTCTATCAGAACGTAACTGTACTCGCAAAGCTCCCATTAATCTTGCGCATAGATTTATTTCACACATAACTTCGAACAAATGATTATAAATATCACCAGTGTCAGACAAGACAACTGGATAGCCAGCGTTGCAAGTCAATACTCTCATCTACTGATCTCTCTGAGTGTAAATCTCACTATTTTATCTCTTAAATAGCTGTTTTCGTCTCTGGTTTGGGGGGTTTTGTCATTGATAAGATAAGAGAGACAGCTTATTCATGATTTTGCATGGATGTCTGCAGTCGTAGCTCTGCTGAAAACACAGTTTGTTGTGTTACCTGCAAAGATTTTATATTTGACACTTTTCTTTCTTCTACATTCAACTGATAAAACTAGAGCAAAGTCTGATCTATACGCTTAAAGCTAAAGTTCTGTCATCATTTATGCACACTCATGTCATTTCAAACCTGCATTTTACTAGGAGGATTTGTATACTAAGAATCTTTTTATTACATTTTTGTCCATATTATGAGAGTCAATGCAACCCAAAATGTTCAAGCTTTAATATGTTGATTACAGTATGTCTCAATGTATATAATCTGCATTTTAAATGATAATGCAGTTCATTTATTTTATCAACAGATCAAAAAACACACCAGGTTGACATTGGTAAATTCATGTATACACATGCCTTGGCATAATGTGTTTGGCTTGTGTTGTAAAGAACACAAATTGTAGATTGTTTGTCTCATTTCTAGTCCAAATATATATAAAAAAATCTTAAATCACGAAGCATTATCTAGTCTAGACAAGCAAAAGGGCTCTATTTTAAGGATCTAGGTGCAAAGTCTAAAGTGCATGGTGCAAAACCATTAAAGGGCACCTAGTTTACCCCTTTTTCCAGATTTAATATAAGTCTTTTGTGTCTCCAGAATGTGTCTGTAAAGTTTCAGCTCAAAACACAAAAATCTGATTATTTATTATAGCTTTTAGAAGTTTCTATTTTATAACTCTAACCATCAGGTAGCGGTTTTGTGTACTGCGCCTTTAAGGCTAGTCCTCCCCGCCCACTGTTCCCACGTGCCTGTCAGCGTGCCTCAATCTCCGCCCTCGGCTGCGTCAGACAACAGACAGACATAAAGGAAGCAGATCTCACGTAACGTTTGTGAGAAATACTACAGTAAGAACTTTACCAATGAGTATTTGATGCATTTGTTGTGGAGTTGCAATGATGAGGCACACACAATGTCGTTACAAAGTTCACGCACACACAGATACACACACACAGATACACACACACACACACACACACAGACAGTACGCGCATTTAGCTTTGCACTCTTTTTGCACGCAAATGCGGTCGGTCTCAAAACCGCTCCAATTGGTCCATAGGTGCCCTTTAAGGCATGTCTAAATCCACTTTTGCTATTATGAGGAAAAATACGGTTTGTGCCCCAGTGCATGTTCCAACAGGGCTGTGCTTATTCTCTTAATGAGTTATGGGTGTGTTTGGAGCATTAAACCAATCAAAGTCTCATCTCACATTCCCTTTAAGAGTCAGTTGAGTTGCGCCATTGTGCATTTGATATTTACATGGCGGACTTTGTAATGGGAAAACTGAACGCTTCACTAGCGAGAAAAGAGTTAAACAGAGCATCTGCAGTGAGTATAAAGAACAAGCCTCCACCATTCGGCCTCTTTACTTTTTCTTTACTTTACTCCTTTACTTTGGTGGTAGTTTTGGTGGAAACTCACTCCACTGAAGACATGCATTAGCCTACATTCATTCATTCTCTTTATTAATCTGGGGTCGCCACAGCAGAATGAATGGCCAACTTATCCAGCATATGTTTTACACAGCGGATGCCCTTCCAGCTGCAACCCATCACTGGGAAACACCCATGCACACTCATTCCCACACAAACACTATGGACAATTTTAGCTTACCCAATTCACCTGTCTTGCATGTCTTTGGACTTGTGGGGTAAACCGGAGCACCCGGAGGAAACCCACGCAAACGTGGAGAGAACATGCAAACTCCACACAGAAATACCAGCTGAGCCAGCCGAGGCTCAAACCAGCGACCTTCTTGCTGTGAGGCAACAGCACTACCTACTGCGCCACTGCGTCGCTGCATTAGCCTACATATTGAACTAATTTTGTTTAAGTGAAAAGATTTGTTTCAAAACTATTTCTAAATTCAGCTCTAATTTCCAGCAAACCAATAAATGAACAGTAATAATGAAGTGTGGTCAAAACACTGAGTTATATCCAAACACACGTGCTGTTCTTATGCCCCATTTGGTGATGCACGCCTCCAAAACTCGACAGGTGGACAAATCTAAAATAGTTTTTATTAAAACAAATATAAATATGCATATAATAAATAATACTGCTTATAATAATAACATTATACAAATGCTAAATGTCATGAATAAACTAAAAAAAGCACCCTGAGGTGAAGAAGGCACGGAGGCAGTGGTTTTTATTGTAAAAAATAATACGTTTTATATCATGTTAATCCTTTATTTTTTTATTCATATGTAAAGATATTTGTGTATTGCTGTACATCCTGTGTGTATTAAGCAATGTGTAATGCTGCGTTCACACCAGACGCTGAACGCGTGGATAAATCGCAATATTCGCATTTGAGTTTTATAACATTTGAGTTTACTCGCTTCATTCGTGCATCAAATTCACTTCCGAACAGACGCGGATCCGTGTCATGGGCAGGGCTTCTGTCTGCCCGGTGACTCTAGCTTTGTTGCTAAATGGCTAACATGGATTTTATTGAAAAAATCACTGTGTTTATGTGCTTTATGAAGGCTGAAAAACAGCACCGATTTGTTTGGAGCAGTGTCTGAGTCCACTAGATCATTTCAGAGGTGCACCAGCTTTGTGAGCTCATAAACTCCTCCAGAAACTTAACCTGGATGATGGAAGCATTCAGCGGTGCTTCTGACTGCACAATCGCCTCCACAAGAGCAAGCTCCTGATTGGTTCAGATTTTCAAATTTTTGAACGAGCGATTTGCACATTAAGCGCGTCAATTCGCAAAAACGTTCAAATCGCGCAGCGCCATTCGCGCATATCGCGCCATCCGTATCAAACACACGTTTGGTCCTGCATAGGCTCATAATTAACGCACTCTGTGCTAGACTTTAGACCTGCTTTCAGTTGGTCAATGGCGCGGTCTACTTCAGTTCCTCAAAATAGCAACTCACCAACAATGCGCCATAACACATCCTTTTCAGACCAGCACACACATGAGTCAAAACATTTTTTGCACTGGCCTGAAAATAGCAACAAATCGCACCAAACACTACTTGCTCCTTATTGAATCGGGTGTATGATACATTGTCTTGTTTTAAGAAATAATATGCCAAAATTAAGCGTGTTTTTTCCGAAAAAAAAAAATCGAATAGGGTAAGCTGAGTACATTTTTCCCTTTTGACACGAAATAATTTTGTTTACCCCATTGCCTGATTATTTAGCTTGTTTTAAGGAAAAACTTACTTTTGGTATATTATTTCTTAAAACAAGACATTAAGGCCCAATCCTAATTCTACCCCTTAACACTTCCCCTTGTCCCAATTTTATTTAGCTTGACAGCGTAGGACTAAGAGGAAGAGCTAGATAGCCCTTGAAACTGAGATTTTTCAGGACCACACTCGAAACCTAGAGATACGAAAATTTCCCCGAATACAGCTGCTACACAACGACAAAATGGCTGCATACATGAGTCAGGAGAAGCAGAAATTTGTGTATGCTTTTTCATAATTATGAATTTTCGCAACAAACAAGCCAATGTTTTCAAACATTCATAACGGCATTCGTTTTTTACCGTCATGCTTTAAAAACATAATCCCTAATAATAACTCCAGTACAGCAGACCCACAACATACTTTCACATCAGTCACTCATTGACACTCAAATATCCTGTCAGAAAAGTCTAGTGGCTGGGAATGGGCTTTTACAGTGTCAGGTATAACGTTAATGTTGCTTTCTTGTGTTTACATAGATGAATATGGCCATGGTGTAAATGCACAGTACAGTTACATGCTTATTACAACATTATATTGTTATGATAACATGATACTGTTGCCTTCTGTGATTTCCTGAAGATAAATACCAAATAATAACGCAACTGGAATAGCTACAACAGTCACTGTTGTCGATCTCATATAAAGTAAGAGATCACGATGACATATGATGAGGTGTGCGGGTGTTGTAGTGCTGTCCCATTTCTTAGGTATAATTTTTAAGCCCTTCCCCTTCACATTCTGTTTCAAGGGCCAAAGGGAAGGGGTGCAAAAATAGAATTAAGATTGGGCCTATGTTTTTGCTTGTCTAGAAAATGCTTCTTAACTTAAGAATTTTAGATATTTGGACTAAAAACAAGACAAGTAAGAAAAGCATTTGGGTCGTTTCTTCAATCCGTTCATGTGTACATGGGCTAAAATATGCCATTTTATTTTATACAAAATATAATGTTGATTCGTAGATTAATTTTATGCAACCCTTTCATGATATTGTTAAACTTTTCAACATAAAAAATGTCAGAGCAAAGATTAATCTCTCACTTTGCAATTTAAAAGTGTAAATAAATGTAAAACGCACATTAACGACATTTAATTTATAGAGATTTCTTTTGCAAAATACAGAATTCCATTAATTTTCATGATATGGAAAACTAAATATATATATAAAAAAACATAACGTAGCTTTAATAATATCAATTTAAAAGTGTAAATAAATGTAAAATACATATTAATTACATTTAATTTATAGAAATTTCATTTACATAATACAAAATTCTATACATTTTCATGATATGGAAAAAACTCCAGCAGAAATTCTATAATGTACCTTTAATACTATCATTACTTTTGTTTCCAAAATAAAACAGAATGAAAACATGCAGATAAGTAAACCATGACATATGTTTCACACTATCCCTGAAAGTTTCTGGTAGCACTTTATTTTGATGGTCCATTTGAGTATTAGTAGACTCTCTGCTTAATATCTGCTGATACTGCTCCTTCAACAGACATTTAACTGACTATAAGAAACTTTGCAAGTACATGTCAACTTACACCAACCCTAACCCTAACCCCAACATAACATTTTCCCAGTAATCTAATAAGAACTAGTGGGCATGTAGATGCAATAAACTTAAATTCAACAAACGGACCATCAAAATAAAGTGTGACCAAGTTTCTTTTGACTTTCCTATATATATTTTTAGAACAAGTCGAAGTGTCATGCCAGCCAAAGTTATTTAAAAAGCCTTAATTGTGGTGCATTCATGACTTTTTGGGGATTGACAAAATATGGCACATGAAGATGCAGAATCAATAATTGAGTGCATTCTCAAAAAGGGACTTTCAAATGAGGAAGCGGCAAAGGAAAAAACAAGGAAGTTGCCATGTCACGTGATCGGATATGATGCAAACACTGAATTAGGATGAAAAACGTAAAACTCTTACCTGGAAGTCCGTCACTAGATCCCTTCCTAGTGTCCCGATTGGCGAATCCCTGGACATGGAGGTAACCGTAGAAAGGAAGCTGCTAGATTCTGTGAGGTTAGGCATGGGGGAAAGATCATCCACCCGATCCCGTAAACCCTCCCCTAGATGCTCCACTTTATCCATGAATTGCTGGAGATCCGTCCGGAAAGTCCTCATGCGTGCATTAATGGAGTCCAGCACCTGAGAGTCTTGTTTAGAGTCTCCATCCCCCCTAAACTCAGAACCCTCAAGAAGATCTCCTCCCAAAACAACCAGTCGACCTTCCCGTATAAGACTATCCGTATCCGTTATAAGCCGTTCTACTGTTTTTCCAAGCCGCTCAGCTTCCCGTCTGACATTATTAAACGCCTCCCGGTCTTCCTGTCTACGCTGAGCCAATTCAATCACTCCCAGTTCGCCAGAATTGGAAGGTTTTTCACCACTGGCGAATCCCGAAGTAGCCGTACGTTCAAATAAATCATCGGAATCGCTCTCACCGCCAACGGGACCTTCACGTTTGGGATGAAGCAGCAATAACCTTGCTGTTTCATCTTCATCTGGTTCCCTTCGTCCAGCATCGCTGTCTACATCACTATCCCGTGGGCTACCAGTCCGCACTCCCAAGTGTGCAGCCAAATCACAGCGCTGCATATTAGAGATTAGCACCCGATTCTCATACTGAAGCTTCATTACTTTCCCACTTAACTCGTTGACTTGGAGTCTTGCGGTTTTTAGTTCGTCCTGAAGTGTGCTGCTTGAAAAACCATTACCTGTGGTATTGACAATTTTGAGTCCTCCTTCAGCTCCTTCGGATTCTCTCTCGGATTGGCTAGGGCCGAATTTGAAGCGGTTGAGCTCAGATGTTAGCTGTTTGTTGTGGTCTTCGATCTCAGAAATGGAGCGTCGCAGGAGTTCAGCTTCTTCCTCCACAAACTGCAAATGTCTGCGCAGTTCACTCGCCGACTCGAGTGCATCGCCGCCAAACGGTGAGGTAGGCACGCTCGAGAAGGGTTCGCGGCCAAAGCAGTCCCTTTCATATTGACTACGCAAGTCTTCGTTTTCCGCTCTAAGGCCGCGGTTTTCAACTTCCAGCTCCACGATCTTCCTCCCCAGGATGTTTGCTTCTTCTTCTACTAGTTTAAGTCGTAGTCGTAGCTCAGCTTCACGAGTGGTATGTGGGCCTCCACCGGTTACCTCCGCCAAGGACAAAGGGCTGTCCACGTCACCATACACAGATTTATACTTCTGCAATTCCTGTTCCAGTTCGTCCTTCTCACGACCAAGTTTGGCCATCTTTTTACGCATGAGAGTTGATTCCTCCTTGGCAAACTGTAGCTGACAGCGCAGATCCGCACTGTCCTCCTGGAAAGAAAAAGATTTGAGTGAATGTAAAGGTGGTATCAATCATTTAAAAAAATATTGTGTTGTCCTTTAAGGTTTGACAATTTGTCCTTCAGCCTACATTTTTTGCAAAAACGTAACATAATGTTTTGTTGTACGTTTCAGATGAAAAATCCACTAGAGAGCGCTGTCTACATTTTTATGAATCTGAAATACGTTACTTAGGCTACATTTTGGTAAATGTTTCAGATGCAAGTTCTTCCTGTTAAAATATACAATGCATGTCATACAGATCAACTAGATCAGGGGTGCTCAAACTCCAGTGTCCTGCAGAGTTTAGTTCCAACCCCAGTTAGACACACCTGGGCTAGCTAATCAACCTCTTTCTAGGTATCCTAGAAACCTCCAGGAAGGTGTGTTGAAGGAAGTTGGAGCTAAACTTTGCAGTACACTGGCTCACCAGAACAGAGTTTGGGCACCCCAGACCTAGACCAATGAACCTAAACCTATCCCTAAACCCAACCAATAGTGTTTTCACAAGCAAACCTAAGAGAAAAGTTCACTGTGACTACATGGTTTTACCTTGATTTTACATTGCTTTTTTATCGTTTGTGAGAGCATGCTTCACCAGACGTAAACTTGAGCGCTCTGCACTCAAACTGTACAAAGTGATCTTTGGAGAAAACTGACCATGGTAAAAAAGTTGTCCATATGGAGATAGACAGATGGTGAAGCATTTGTAAAACATACTTCGCCGTATGTTTGACTGCAATTTCTAGATAAATTGAACACTAGGGGGCAGTTTGACTACATTAACTATTGTTCCTTTTCACACTAATGATATTTACAGGGACATATTATATACAAATTAAGCATTATTTTCATGCATTTCTTTGCACAACATCAAATAAATCCCACAAAACAACTTAATGCTGTCTATGATTTGTAACTAAACACATTTTGGAGAAAACGGACCATGCTAGAAAAGTTATCCATATGGAGAAAGACATGGTGAAACAGTTGTAAAACATACTACAGCATACGTTTGACTGCAGTTTCCAGGTAAATTGAACACTAAGGGGCAGTATGACGACATCAAAATTTGTTTCTTTTCCCACTAATGATGTTTACAGGGACATATTATAGACTAATTAAGCATTATTTTGATGCATTTCTTTGCACAACATAAAATAAATATCACAAAACAATAACACTGTCTATGATTTGTAACTGAACACATTTTGGAAAAAACAGACCGCGTTGGAAAAGTTGTCCATATGGAGATTGACAGATGGTGAAACAGTTGTAAAACATACTTCAGCATACATTTTTTACTGCAGTTTCCAGGTAAATTGAACACTAGGGGGCAGTATGACGACATCAAATTTTGTTCCTTTTCCCACTAATGATGTTTACAGGTATGTATCAGACGAATAAAGCATTATTTTCATGCATTTCTTTGCACAACATTAAATAAACACCTCAAATAACAACACGGTCTGATTTGCAATCCAACACATTTTGGAGAAAACAGACCATGTTGGAAAAGTTGTCTATATGGAGATAGACAGATGGTGAAACAGTTGTAAAACATACGTTTGACTGCAGTTTCTAGGTAAAATAAACACTAGGGGGCAGCATGACGACATCAACTATTGTTCATTTTCCCACTAATGATGTTTACAGGGCCATATTATAGACAAATTAAGCATTATTTTCATGCATTTCTTTTCACAATATAAAATAAATATCACAAAACAACTTAACACTGTCTATGATTTGTAACTGAACACATTTTGGAGAAAACAGACCATGTTGGAAAAGTTGTCCATATGGAGATAGACAGATGGTGAAACAGTTGTAAAACATACGTTTGTCTGCAGTTTCTAGGTAAATTAAACACTAGGGGGCAGCATGGCGACATCAACTATTGTTCATTTTCACATTAATGATATTTACAAGGACATATTATAAACGAATAAAGGATTATTTTCATGCATTTCTTTGCACAACATTAAATAAATACCACAAAACAACTTAACACTGTCTATGATTTGTAAATGAACACATTTTAGAGAAAAGGACCACGCTCGAAAAGTTGTCCATATGGAGATAGATGATGAAACTGTCACCATCCCGCACTTTGTCTCCATTCCCCTGGAGGTCTCCGTGTTTCCCGTCTGCCTTAGTTCTTCCTCGTGTGTTTTTGTTTACTTAATTTCGATCACCTGTGACTTGTTCCAGCATGTATATTAAAGTTGTCACTTTTTCTCGGTTCTTCACTCGGTTTTTGAGTCAGCCCCGGTGAACTTGCCTTGCGTTCCCCTGATCTCTTTGAGCTACGGCTAGTAAGACTGCTTGTTTTCCCTGCTGCTTGCTGCCTTATTGTCTATTTGTTTCCTCCCCTCATGGAGTTTTCTTTGTTTGTTTATTATACCGTTATATAATATATATAATATTTATATATTTATACTTATAAAATATTTTATATACTTCATTCTGAGAATAACCTAAGTTGTCTGTTTTGCTACCCCATTTTTGAGAAGAATCTAAATTCACTTGTTTTCTGGATCTCTACTTGGAGTGTTTTCGTTTGGGTTCAACACAACTGCTCCTGCGGCTTAGTGGTTCACTCACCAGTCTCCACACCAGAGACCAGGGTTCAAAACTTAGCCGTGACAGAAACAGTTTTAAAACATACTTCAGCATACGTTTGACTGCAATTTCTAGGTAAATTGAACACTAGGAGGCAGTATGACGACATCAACTATTGTTTTTAATCTAACACATTTTGGAGAAATCAGACCACATTGGAAACGTTGTCCATATGGAGATAGACAGATGGTGAACCAGTTGTAAAACATACTTCAGCATACGTTTGACTGCAGTTTCTAGGTAAATTGAACACTAGGGGGCAGCATGACTACATCAACTTTTGTTCCTTTTCACACTAATGATATTTACAGAGACATATTATAGACAAATGAAGGATTATTTTCATGCATTTCTTTGCACAACATTAAAAAAAAACAGACCATGCTAGAAAAGTTGTCTATATGGAGATAGATAGATAGTGAAACAGTTGTAAAACATACTTCAGCATGGGTAAATTGAACACAAGGGGCAAGATGATGCCATCACTAAATGTGTTCGATTACAAATCATAGACTGTGTTAAGTTGTTTTCATTCATTTTCTTTTCAGCTTAGTCCCTTTATTAACAAGGGGTCGCCACAGCGGAATGAACTGCCAGCATATGTTTTACACAGCAAATGCCCTTCCAGCTGCAACTCATCACTGGGAAACACCCATACACACTCATTCACACACATACACTACGGACAATTTAGCTTACACAATTCACCTATAAGACATGAACATTTATCTTTTTTAATAAAATTAATCTATAAATGGCAGTTCATTCGGTTGTGGGCATCCCAGATTAATAAAGGGACTAAGCCAAAGAAGAAAATGAATGAATGAATGAATGAATCTATAACGTATTGCTCGCATTTTGAAAATAAATGATATACAATACATATAATTATAGTCTACAGAGATTTTACTTATTTTAAAAAGATTTAAAGCACACTTTCATTTAAAATTTTTTTATAATAATAGGTTTTTAGTATACTTGTTCAAGTTCACTGAAGCAGTACTAAAAATATATATTTTAAAGGGCATCTATGGTGAAAAATCTACTTTTTAAGCTGTTTGGACAGACATATGTGTAGGTATAGTGTATAGAGCGTCATATTGGGGTGATATAAACACACTCAGTCCTTTTTTTTCAATTTAACAACATAAAAACAGTGGACCAATGGGATCGGTTTTGAGATTGACCGCAACTTGATGTAGGAGTGCGGTCCCCCCGCCCACCAATATTGATTGACTGGTGCGCTTTACCATCTCCTCAGTTTGTTTTCACGTCTGTCATTTTCAGACTGTGAGTCAAAGCGACGTCACCAAAGAAACACCCTTGCTCTATTTTTAGATGTAAGGCTCATTGGGCTCAACACAAGATCAACATTCACCACGTTATCGCTCTCCTCGGCGCCAGTGTTTGTAAGTTTAGGTGGGTTTGCATACATGTGTACTTTTTTATTACGTCTTCCTTAAACTTCAGCCGTTTGCATTTCCCGCGGTCACAGAAGCTCCCTCTCATCTTAACTAGGTGCAGATGGAAAGTGAGAGCGCGTTGCCTCTCCATTGTCTCTGCATGTCTCTTCATTGGAAATAACAAACTTGCCTTAAGCAGGTCGCACACCAGAAGCGCCGCTCGGCCATGCGCAGCGCATCGCCATGCATTTCAGAATTCTAAACATAGATTTCTATCAGGGTGCACACAACGGCGCCGCAAGTCAGCGGCTGTCCACGGCGCCCAGCCACATTATCTAAATAGTTTCATTTTAAATAACATGCGAATGTGCGCGTCTGGTGTGCCGTGTCGCGGCGCATCCGGTGTATGACCCCCTTCAGTCAAAGTTAATCCAGTGTGCTTGATTATTAGTCTCGGTGTACAAGCTCGGAGCTTTAAACTAGCACACAGTTGGCTGTAAAACTATACAAAGACACAAATGATTTTGTACTCTCTGCTTGGTCTGCGTCTGAGTCGTAAATGTATAGCTAGATGCTGGTACTCTCACTCATGTTGCTTCTCTCAGTCTGCCTGTCTGTTGCCATACACAAAGAGGGGAGCTCTTGACTCCGCCCCCTTGTTAAGTTGGGCGGGAAGTGGAAACTAATTTTCATGTGAAGCAACACACCCCTAAAACAACGAGCTGTGTACACACCCACAAAATGACACTTTTTAACACATCATAATAAAAAATCTGAATTGTGTTTTGAACTGAACCTAAACTGCCACACTCAGAAGAACTATAATATTAATATTACATCTTAAAAAAAGGGTAAAATAGGTGCCCTTTAAAGGGTATTCGTTGTAAATACAAATTAGTTATACTGAGAAGTCATTAACATTTAACACCTGGTGAAAAATAACTGATTATAGAATATTTTAAATAACTATTTAGATGCTGTTTATACACATATGAAATAAGCTAAACCTTATTAAATACCCACAAGCCACTTGTGACTTTATATCACATTTTCAGTATTTTCATTTTTAAACTAAAAAATTACATTTCCTATTAAAAATAAATGTATTTCCAATCTGACATGTAATGGAGAAAAAAAGAAGAATGAGTTCATCAGACGCTGGATTAGAACCGGTTGATGATCGATTGCATCAAAACACATTGCCATGCGCTTTAGGCCACTCACGCTGCTGTCAATTGCGCTCTTTAGTTATGTTGTCTCTGTCAATCGAACAGTGATGGGCGGAAATCGCTTAAATAGCTCATTCCAACGGGGTCCGCTATTTGAACTTAGCCTAAATAGACACTCCAAAATCTGCATTTTTCCCCCCCTCGCAGGGACCCCAAGTGCGCACAGGCCCCTGGGCCTGTGCCCATAATGCCCATTGGTTAATCAGGCCCTGTCCACACAGAAACGCCAACTGGCTCAGCTGAGGCTCAAACCAGTGACCATCTTGCTGTAAGGCGATCATGCTACTCATTGCGCCACCGTTACGCCCTGTTAAGTTGTTTTGTGATATTTATTCAATGTTGTGCAAAGAAATGCATGAAAATAATGCATAATTTGTCTATAATATGTCCTTGTAAATATCATTAATGTGAAAAAGAACAAAAGTTAATGTCGTCATGCTGCCCCCTAGTGTTTAATTTACCCAGAAACTGCAGTCAAACATACGCTGAAGTATGTTTTACAAAAGTTTCACAAAAACATAGGCTGAAGTTGGTAAGTTGATCTGTATGTTTTGTACACACCTGAGATAAAGACTTCTTATCTTTGAAGGCTTCTCTACTGCCTCGTCTCCGCAGAGCAGTCTGAAAGACAAAAACAGTGACATTAAAAAGTGTAAAGAGAACAGAAAAATTTACATATTGTGGGTGTCAGCGACTTCTGAACCTGCATTCCAGTTACCAGATTTGGTAAAAAAGAAATGCACAAGAATTATCATTATTTTTTATATTATGCAAGAGGTACAGGAACACAGAGGTACACAGATCACATACAAAGAAAGCAAAACAACAAAGAACCAATGAAAAAACTAAAAACAATAACAATACAGTCACATGACTACTACTATGTCTACTACAACTGATACTACTACTACGACTAGTACTAATTATATTACTACAACAACGTCTACTACTACTGATAGTACTACTACTACA